>JAPMNP010579859.1:0-13325 GCA_029874935.1 Atherina boyeri | reverse complement strand
CGGACCTGCTCGCGGCTCGTACCGGGGTCCCCAAACGCATCGCGGGACGCGGGTCTTTTCGACCCACTAAGGGGACTGCGAGGGTTAATGTAATTAAAGCTAGCTCTGGAGTCAGGTTGAGTGTTGAACGGCATGGAATGAAATCTTGTAGATATAATATGCATTATCTCTGGTAGTTGAGAAAACTAAGTTTTGAACATTTCCTTTTATTACTCAATATTATATGAAACTGCAGTTTTTAGATTGTATGATATTGCATTTGACAGCATGTCCAGACAGCAGCGGTTGCAACGCCCTGCCTAGAGGGCCATATGTTCTGAAATCTGCTGATTGGCTTCATGCATAGATTAGTTTAACTCTAGAGTTAGCTGCTGTTTAGCTTAGCTTAGCATTAACACTGAAAATGGGAGGAAAGCTGGCTTTGTCTTCGGCAACATAATCTGCTTACCATCACCACTTAAGATTACTGATACCTCTGGAGGCATGAATAACTGTAGGCAAAGTGTAAAAAAAAACCCAACATTTTATTGGTGGAATAACCAAATAAATGTTTCCTAGCCAGCCAGGACATATTGTCTGGCAACCACTAGAAACTGAAAAGTTTTCTGGTCCAGACCAAGAAACATTTAACCACCTTGTGTCCATTGTTTGGGAAAAATCATTTAGTTATTTTGACAACAGAAAAACCAGGTTAGAGGATTTCCAGTTGCAAGCTCCACGCTGATGATGTACCCACAGATAAGGTGGTTGATAGTCCACTTATTTGATATTCAGCCAGAAACATTAAAGTATGTATTTTTAACTATTGCACAAACTTTTACCTAGACTCCTGTAGCTCAAGGGGTTATTTTCAGGAATAATGATTTTTTCAATAAAGGAAACGTCCAGGCACTCATTAATCAAAACGCCAGCCTTCCTGTGCTTTTTTTTTTTTCTTACTCTCTTCTTTATTTATCACTCATTTATTTATATGTAACAGAGAGGGAGGGCATTTCAACACCTTGATTCATGTGATAACATTGGTAGTTTCACACCTTCTGTTACTGAGTAAACGTTTCCAATCATTGACACACTTTAACTCGTATGTTTGGTTTGTATGTTCTGTCTTCTAGAAATGGACAAAGATGGGGTGATTGAACCAGACACTGATGAGCCGCAGGATATGGGCGAGTTTGAAAGCATTGAGGTAAAAAAACTTTAATCAAATATAAACCTTCTTCTCTTACTTGGAAGTGTAGTTATTCACTAAGATTAAATGCTTTGTAGATTTGATAAATTAATTTTAGTCAGAATTAGTGTGAATATGAGTCTTAACTTTCATCAGGTCACTGAAGAGATGATGGATCAAGCCAATGAGAAGAAGATAGAGGCTATTAATGCTCTGGGAGACGGTGGGTTTAATGTGTTTAAAGTGAACAGTGCATGCGGATCTTGTGTTGATGCTCTAATCAGAGGAATGAATTGAACTGAAACAGAATCTTAGTCTTAAAAACTTGCCCATTTTCTTTTTGTCCTGTAGGTGATCTGCAGAAAGCTCTGGATCTTTTCACTGAAGCCATCAAGCTGAACCCCCGCGTAGCCATCCTTTACGCAAAGAGGGCGAGGTGAGAGTGCTCGGCTGTATTTTAATTCAGAATAAACTGATCACAGTTTTTGTTTTCAATGAATATGAGCATAACTGGCTCTCATCTTTTTTTGTTTTTGATAGCGTCTTCATAAAGATGCAGAAACCCAATGCAGCCATTAGAGACTGTGACAGAGCAATCAGCATCAACCCAGACTCTGCACAGCCTTATAAGTGGAGGGGGAAAGCTCACAGGTATGTGAAATCTTCTACTAAACATGTCTAATTTGTTCTAACACGTGATCAAGTGGTAAAAACTACATTTACACCTGTGACATAACCAAACCCTGAATGTAAATACACAAATGTAACCGAACTTGATGCTTGCCAGCTGACAAGATTGCATTTCCTGCATTAGTTTGTTACATTGCAGACAAACTGTTGCTGGTATTCATTGTCTGGTCAAATATGAATGATAGAAACAATAATCAGGAATATTTAACTAAAACATCTCAGAATCCCAAGTTTAGGGCTGGACTGGTTCAATGTTTTATTGAAAACATATTTAAATTACCTTATTGTACATATTTAACCTGGAACTAACATGGCCTACGAGTTATTGTCTATAAAACAACATTAATTATTGAATAAATGAAAAAGAAAAAACAAGGATTAAAATAGAATCTGTTGCATTTATTTTTTATGGCTTCCAAGTTATTTTCCTAAATGATTTACCCAAAAGTGGCCCCGTTTACCTGATGTTACCCTATTTAGCCTCAAGTGTGTCACTAACTGGAGTTCAATGCTTCATTCGGAGGTTTGATGGTGTGCTCTCCATGTCAGCTGCAAATGGAGTACTGAGCAGTTCAAACTCACTTTTTGAGCTTCAAAATCAGCAAATCGCCATGTGAAGTCAGCACCAAGTAGGCCGAGTTTTTCAGCAACGGTGCACCTGGAATACGGTGGTAGAGACCTGCTTTTCCTCGTTTTCTTTCAGCATTTGCATCCTTCACAGGCTCAGCTTCAGCTTGGTTTTAAAAGGCCTCACGGCAGCGTACTTTACTGTGATGACTGACCCTGCCCCTGAAGCTGCAGGTTGAAGTGGCTCTTGATGTCGGACCAAAATGGCACTTCACGCAGCGTATTTCTTTTTTTGGCTTTCCCTTTGCTTTCCATGAACTCCCATATTTCCTCATGCAACTCAAAACATCTTTGCAGGACCTTTCCCTGCGTCTCACCTCTGTGTGGTAGGCAAATCGCCATATTCTGATGCTTAACTCCTGCAAAAAAAAAAAAGGTACTTTTTTCTGGCCACACAGCAGCGCAAATGTTTATCAGTTTTATTTTTTCTTACACAAATTATCCCCTGGAAAAGGCCTGGGGTGATTTTTTTCTTTTCTTTTTATTGGTCAAAGAAATATTAATGAAAGTACTCTGCTAGCTAGCCAGTTGCTATCATAAGGCTAATATATTATAGAGTGCCTATTCATAACATACATTTTCTTTGGGTTGGCTTTTGCTTACTTAATCCTTCTCTGGTCATGGAATTATGATTTGAGATCTGCCCTAGATATACTAAAAGGACAACAGATTAAAAAAAGACTATCTGTCAAACTCCACAGTTCAGTAAAACACAGTTGTCGGCCTTCAAACATATTTAATAAACTGCTGTCTCACAAATAAAATGTCACATCAAATCCCTGAATTTGCTTTACTCAGACTTTCACTGAAACAGGGATCTGAGAATTAGGGTTGCAAAGGGCATGAGAAGTTAAGGTGGGGAATTTTGGGAATATTCAAATTTGGAAACTTTTTCCACAGGAATTATGGGAATTCAAGAGGGATTCATGGAAATTAACTGGAATTTGGGCATAATTTCAACAACCTGTATCGTATCCAAGCATAAATATCAAGATTTTGTTTTTTATATTGTAAAACAATTTAGAAAACATGACCTTTTTAACAGATGTATTTTAGAGCAGAACATTGAAACTTTAACTTTTGTACTGAATGATCAGTTTTTCCACTGAATAACAAAATAGAGTAAAATATTACTCGCCATTAGACTTATTGTAGTTTGCAAGCTCAAGTGTGGCCTCAGTACTCCAGGGTTGAAGAAATCATCCATGCATGTGATGGACGAAGCCTGTATTAATTGATATTTTAAAGAACCCATAAAGATCTTGATTAATCATTTGAATAATGCTCCAATGATAGGAGCATATTGTGTATAGTTGCATGTTATGCTAAGTAAATATGATTATTGATGAGTTAATATGGATTACCAAGTCTTAGGCCACATCATTTTTGTCCTTTTTTTAAAAATAAATTAAATTGATCTTTTTCTGTGTGCACTGACACAATATGGAGCCTCATGGGAGATGGTAAATAACGTATTGGTGTTTTTAAAATAAGGAAAATGTGGAACACGGGTTGGGGACCAAATTGGCAACAAGACGGTATAGAAGAACATTTTGTTTTGTGTTATTGCACAGGAAAATAATGTAAAACAGCCTGTGCTTATTTAAATTTATGACAACCAAAATTTGATTTCTGATCTGCAGCAAAAATGGAAGAAAATTGACATAAATTATGCTAAAAGGTGGAAGAGTTGCACTAAAACCTTGAGCTTTTTAGAGTTTTGGTCTCAATGTAACTTCAGCTCCAACTCCTGCAAATCAGCCAGTGTACAATGATACGTTGAACAAAGCATTTACATTTTAAGCAAAGTTCAGTTTTGAAACAAAATCTACAGATTGTTGATTTCTCTTACTGTTTACGATATGTCTGTTCTTTGTCATGCTACCGTCTTGTCTGATGCAACACATTGAATAGTTTGAAACAGATAATATAAAATTCAAGCTGTTTGTTATTTTCCCCCCATCAGTTATGGTTATGGTGCTTACAGGTTGGTAATCTGTCATCGCTGTATTTTGCATGATGTGTGTGTGTGTGCACTGCTGCAGGCTGCTTGGTCACTGGGAGGAGGCAGTCAAAGACCTGGCAACCGCCTGTAAACTGGACTATGATGAGGATGCCAGTGAGATGCTGAAGGAGGTTCAGCCAAAGGTGAAAACAACCGACTATTTTTGGCCTTTTTTTTCCATCAGCAGAAACAGCAATGCTGATTTGTAACTGTAATGTTTTTTTTTTTCTTCATCAAGGCTAACAAAATCATTGAACACAGACGCAAATATGAGCGCAAGAGAGAAGAGCGAGAGATTAAGGAGAAACAAGAGCGGATAAAGAAAGCCAGAGAGGAGCATGCACGGGCTCAGCGGGTGAGTTATCGTGAGGATTTTCATTTAAGATTAAAAACAATCATGTTTTCTTGAAAGGCTTCAGATAAATCTCCTTATTTTGTCATCTGACAGGAAGAGGAGGCAAGACAGTTTGGAGGAGGATTCTTCCCAGGTAGGAGACTGCAATACAGAAATGATTGTATTTATTACCTGTAGTGTTGCATCCAAAGTCAGAGCAATGTGTGATAGTTGGAGCATCGTTGAAGCCCCGTATCCTAAAGAATCACAAGTCAATCTTTGTTTCAAATTATTATGTTTCCAGAACACCTTGGTTTTGATAATCCACTCCCACCCTGACATATCCCACGATGTATTTCATGCTGTTGGGTTCGTCAACAGTAGCAGAACAAATGATAAAGTCTTGTAATTACTTTCCAGGCCCTGCTGGATTCCCAGGTGGAGCCCCCCCTGGAATGCCCGGTCTCGCTGACCTCTTTCAGGATCCTGAGCTCCTCAACGCCATGAAGGTGACTTTCATAACCCTTCTCATCACTTCTGCTACATGTTTGCAAAAATTATGAAGGGACGGTCTCATTTATTGTGTAGAATAAATTAATAAATTTGAACATTTTGAGGGTAGGCAAGAAGAAAGCAAAATTATCCGTTCAAGGGAGTAATGTGTTCTATTGCCCCACTACAGATTCTGAGCCTGTGGCATTGCAGACAGACTGTCTAATGTTTACTGTGTGTGAGAAAAAAGCTAGCCAGACAAGGTTTATATTTATAGAAAAAATGTATTTGAAACTATTAGATACAAGGTCTAAAAACTATTTTTTTGTTCACCCAGTAAATCCTCTGGGTGAAAAACATTTCAACAGTTTGTAGTTGTCACAGTTCTGATGATGTTGTGTACTATGTCAGTAAAAGTGGTGGTATTTGTCTACTTTATCAAACCCAGGACCCTGAGGTGATGACTGCCTTCCAGGATGTGGCACAGAACCCAGCCAACATCTCAAAGTATCAGCATAACCCCAAAATAATGGCCCTCATCACCAAGCTGAGTTCCAAATACGGAGGCGCTGCACAGCCATAGACCAGGAGGGACCAAAACGGAGTGGATGCGTGGTGAAGCACTCTTCAACAATTTTTCACTGTGTGTAGTTCAAACAGGAGGAACAGATGATGGCTTACCTGGTGCAACGTAGGGAAAGTTGGGGAAACTTCTTAAAATGTTCTTAATCAGCCTGTTAGCACTAAGCAACATCGATTAAAATAACCCCATGGTTAGGAGTCAGGTTAGACAAAACCCACCTGACTCGTCTCGGCTGGGATTTTACTTAACCACAGGTTGACTTCTCTTAACCTGTATCTGAAACAGCCGCACTGGAAGTTCTCACATTAAAATGCTAGCCTTTCTATCGCCATTTAATACACAGTAATTAGGGTTTTCTCTTTGTTGAACTGAGCTGAGCTTATGCTCTTGGGTGTCGGCATCTTTTGTTAACAGATCTGTTATAAATGAAAAGGAAAAATAAAGTCTTTGATGTTTGACCTTGTTGGAAAATGATTCACAATAAAACCTTTGATTCAGAACAGATTTTCCCCCCTTTTTTATGGTGTAAGTGTTCACAGCCTCACATTTCCTCATGCAGAAAATAAAACTTGGAACTGGTACCTCAAATTGTATTTGCTAAAAAATTCTAAATGTAAATTTCAAATGGGGAAATAATTTGAGTTTTAACACAATATTTAAAACAAATTTTTTTTTTTAGTTTCTAAATAAACAGCTGGTTATGGCGCTCTAGCAGCTCACTGGTAAGAATGGTAGTAGGTACCTATCTTGTCTCCAGGTTACAAAGTTATGAAGTGCCGAAGTTTAATTTTTAGGCTTATTGATTTAATCTAGCTCTAATCTTCACCATCACACCTGCCCAGTATGTTGTTACAGTAAGACATTCCCAATAGATGTGAAAATGATCAGCAGACATAAATTTTTTTTCCAACATTGACTGTGTTCTGGGTTGTTGGTTTGTGATTCTCTCCTCCGCTGAGTTATGAAAAATCTTACGTTTCCTGGCAAACAACCTCCAAATATCCCAATTAGTAGTTACTGTATTTGTCAGTTTTGTTGGTTTCATTTTCATAATTTTCTTACCACTACATATGCATCTGTTAATCAGGTTCATGCCAACTTCTCCAGTAGCTTCTGTCAAAGTAAATATCTAAAGAAGTTGTTCTCAGTTGTAAATATCTAAAGAAGAAATCGTGTTTCTCCAAGTGAAAGGTTTCTTTGAACCGTTGAAAGCTGTCTTAAGTATTTATTGGATATCATACAGTTGGAAGTAATACCTTCAGTTATCCAGTGTTTGAATCTGCTGACCAACTTCCCTGGGGTGAATTTAGGATAATTTGCAATCCAACGTACTAGTCACACCAATAAAGGCAACTGTGTGATTATCTTCAGAACATGGCAGGGCTCTCCCACCTGTTTCAGGGAGCTGTTGTCCTGAATTTAATCCTGGGTTTTTGTTTTCCTCAAATAAAAAGGTTGATATCACTCAACTCTTGTTGATAAATTGTTTGGGGGGTATTTCAGTATTAGGGATTTTAAAGACTTGTTAACATGTTCTTGTGGCATTCAGATGCAACAGGACATATCTTAAAAAAATATAGTATTTCTGCATTCAAATTGCTGTGAACCGATGGCAGACACTAAAAGGCAGCCTAAAACATTCACTAATTATATGGACAAACCATTTGCGTAATTTGTGACGCTTTAGTAAGATTTTTCTTCTGTGGTTTAAAGGAAAATGTAAGGAATCTTAAGTTTCAGGAAACCACAGAAGAAAAATACTCTTACAAAAGCTTTTAAAAAGCCCCGGATGACAACAAAGCCATTGTTAAGGTACAGAGGGATAGTATGAGACTGCACACAGACTAAACACTTGTGAAATGAAAGCATTTTGTGGCAGATGTCTTCTTTAGAGGCTGAAATGCGTCGCCCCCGACCATTTCTAATGAATGGATATATACGCCAGCCCGATGGATTGAAATATCTCCCTATAGACTTCAAGTAACTCAAAAATTGTCAGTGAGTTTATTAACGGATTTGATGCTATAAATAAGGTTTGTTTTTTTTTTTTAAAAAAAAGGTACTTTTCCTTTAACAATGTTCATTTAAAGAATGGTTTATTTGACACTCTACGTATTACTAAATAATTTAGTAAATTACTTAAAAAGACTGATCAAACTTAAAAGATTGTAAACTATGACCATTTAATATATAAGAACTGTTGGTTGTAGCCCCATTCCTTGTTATATCGAAGCACTCTGCGCATTCCTGTAGAATACATCAGGCTCAGAGGGATAGTGGGTCACCAGGCTGCTTAATCCCTCCAGAACATCTGTGTTTCAGCCAGAGGATTACTGCTCTGCAACACATGGTCAGACCTGGCTCTCACTGAGCATCAAAGCCAATCTGAGTGAGCAAATTCCTCTCTGTGTGGACGTCACCATGTACTCAAACCAAATCATGAAGGTGCATCTTTCCTACAAGCAAAGCAGAGTATTTCATTTAAATGTGCCAGAATTTTAATGTTATATTTAAAAACCGAACATGACAAAAACATCACACCTGCACAAGGAAACCAAGTTCTGTGACAACATTTGTTTATTTAAGTACTTACAATATACCAAAACAAAGATGTGAGTAAAATAACAGCTAGGATTGTAAGCGGGGGGGAATAAAGAAGCATTGAGGGAGACGCTTGCTGAATCCAAGAAAAAAGGTCCAAAGTAATGCAGCTAATGTCCATATCTGTGAAAACATGAGAGAAGACATGCAATCAATACAATTGTTCATTTCAAGAAATATTAACCACCTCTCACTGTCTGAGGCAGCAAACACACGTCTGTACTACTATAGAATATTCTCATGATATTGCAGAGCTTTTCAAAGTGAGAGCTGAGTCTCCAAACAGTAAATGGGGTTGAAAAAATATTAAATTAGTGAACAAAATAACTTGAACGTTTGTGATGTGATTGGAGGGCTCAGATACATTAATTCTAGGAGGAATTCACTTCTTTAAGGGTGGACTAGTTACGTATTTTGGATACGTCTCCTGGCAATGTGGGGTTATCTTGGCCAACAAGCAAAATATAGGATTAGGATTAAACAACATAATCATGATGCTATAGGTGTCCAGAAGTTCAGCAAAAGGGGGAGAGTTCTGGGTTGTTTTACAATGGGAAGCTCACCATCTCATACTCAAAAAAGCCCTGATGCACGGTTGGGTTATACTCACTTCTGAAACTCCCACTCTCTGTTGTCCAGAGGGCACACCTGTCTGGTTTTCAGCCAGCGTGAAATACAGTGGAAATGGAAGGCATGCTGTGGAAGAGAAAACCAAACTTCAGTAGAAAGACTTGCCAACTGATTGGCTTTAACACTATTTAACAATAATTGATTCTCCTAACTGATATCCCTCACTAATAATCTTCCCATTTACATATTTACAGGATTATTATGGGGCTCAAACCCTTATAAAATCATGTAGTAAAATGCTCTGCTCTAACTGTATGCTGTTGCATTCCAATATATCCTTGTATGCCATTTGCAAATTAACAGTACCCGTTCAAACATGAAAATATTTATCTAAAATATTTATTTGACAAATCAATTAGGCCTTGCAGTTTGAGTTACATGCTGCAATTTGTCCCTGTTAGGAACATAGCTAGCTACACGATCATTTTCTTCATAAGAAGCTCTGTAGGTTTATCACAGTTAAGCAGATAGTGCAGATATTTTGTAGCAAATGTCAAACTACCTGAGGAAAAAAGAAAAAACACTCAAGCTTGGAAAATTGAAAGTGTCTGTCATTTGACCCATAAAAATCATAGTTTACCCAACTTCTGAAGCATTTCCCCATGTAGATGTGTTAAATCTATCCCTGAATAATCACATTCTCGGATATCTCCCAACATAGTGTATGTTCATGGGAAAACCTTATGAAGCACTACTAAGAATGCTTTGAATGAAAAAAAATTATGACTGAATCACTGACATTCTGTTGAGTCTCTTTTCCATTAATACCTACTCAAGTCTACCCGCCAAGGCGCCTAGACTCTTATCGGTTTACCTTGTTTTCCATAACAACTGAGTATCACCTCAATGTGTGTGGGGTCATTACAGGAAGGAAACGCAAAAATCCCACCACATCATTTGTATGACAAAAAACAGCTCGGGTTGCCCTGAGCTCTCTCTAAATTCTCTCATCAGTCACCAAGTGCAGAAACTTCAGAACACAGTGTTGGGTTGAACATAACCATTTCCCTAGTTGACAGTCACAGAAATATAATGTCATGGTTGATATTGCTGGGTTTTGTCTAGAAGTTGCTCTGATGACAAATCCAGTGATGTCACTCCCTGGCCAATCAGTGGCCAGCATTTTGTAGCCATCACATTTTCAGACCGCTTCGAACCACGGTCCAGTAGGTGCTAAAAAAGTACTTGGTAGCAGGTGCTACTACTCTATGAAAACTAGTTGAATAGGTACCAGTGGAAAAGGGCCAATATATTGATACTCACATTGCAGACACCCCAGGCTACCGTGCACTCTTCAGAGGTTGCAGAAGCTTGGTTGGCCTGACACTCTATGCCTGATGGAGGAAGGTGAAATACATCACAGAAATGTAAACAGCTTGTAGTAGCTCCAGATTTTTTTTTTTTTACAAAAGCATGGTTCTTATTATCACCCAAAATGTACATCAGAGGACTAAGTTGTCCAAAATTTCATTCAAGTGAACTCACAGAGATCCATGATGTGATTCCTACAGATAGCACAGTTATCCACCACAATGTCCCAGGCCCACAGTGCCACGGCATTCCACTGGAAGGGTAAAAATAGAAAAAAATCATAAACATTCATAAACTGCCCTTCAATGCTTTTTTAAAAAAAATCGTTAAGTTATTGGGAATCCATATTACAATAACATACTACTGTCTTCACACATATACATCCGGGTGAAGAAAGCTCAGAAATGTTCATTTCTGATTTAGGAAACGTGAGAATACAGTTTTTGTTAAAAACGTTTACAAAAGAAACAATATATAGCATCCAAATAGTAAAGAACAGGGCTGCTTTTTTTTTGGCAGGCACTTCATACCTGTCTGGTGACATACCAGCAGTTTTGGAACATACATGATTCCAACCATTTTCTTAAAAAACATATTTAACGGAGATTTGTTATGACCATATACGCAATGGTATTTTTTCATGTATATTTAAACAAGACAATTTCACCCTATTCATCTTTGCAAACTCTCCTTAAACTGAGAGAAAGCTGTATTTATTAAATTTGAATTAGCGTAGACACTACCAGTTAAGTTAAATGACAACACAAAGAAAAACGAACACTATTATTGTATATTCTGTATACATGCAAATTCTCTAGAAACGCAGCGTAGCTGGTTAAGCTAATTTAGCTTACTGACAAGATTTTTTTAACGTTAGTTAAGTTTAAACGTTAAAATGGCACATCTGTCTTTATTAATCACTCGGTTGTTGTTAAGTAAATTAAGACAAGAGGTCTCAACTAAACCATGAAAGGTACATCTAAGTCTTTTAGTTCCTCAAAAACAGAAATGCACATTCATTCCCTGAAGCAGGCTAAAAGCTAAGTGGCTAACGTTTAACTGGCAAAGGCTACGCTAACGCTAGCGTCCCCATGCTAAAAGTAGATGGCTAAGCAGGTAGCGGCAGTTAACTGTTACCCGGATTCTGGCGGTGTAGACTAATTTTGCAATTTCTCACCACTTCGTTCAACTTAACCAATACAACCATACCTTCTTAACTTCAAAACGCTTCTTGCTTGTTCCACTGTTAGTACCGCTCGGCGTGTCAACATCCATTGCTGCTGCCATCTTGAATAGTTGGGAAGCTTTGACGTAACGATGCAACCGGAAGAATCGACAATAATAGTAATTTATGAAAGATACATTTGGGCTTTTTCTAGTTGACTAATGAGGAATATTGCAATAAATATTATGTTGCCATTGAACTGCTTCATTAGGTCTTTTGTAATATGAAGAATAGAACACAAATTTAGGAAGTGAGAAGAAAAACAAATTAGGTTCTACCGAGATTTGAACTCGGATCGCTGGATTCAGAGTCCAGAGTGCTAACCATTACACCATAGAACCCCACGTCCAGGTTCACTTGATAAATTTGTCTTGTATATGGATATATGTATATATACTATCCTAAATCCTGTGTACCATCATATTTTCATTAAGGAAGCCTGAATGGGTTTGTACCAAAAGAAAGCAGGAAGTATTGTGCCTTGATTTCTGATCTCTTTAAAAACATATCTACCACTGATGTTCAATGAACCCCACATGATCACATCGCACTTTGAAGCAGAAAATGAGGGGTAATGCCTGAATTTCGTTGCAATAGACATTTTCTTTGTTATGGATTTTGACATACCATCATGTTTTCAGCTAATACCTAGAGCAATAAAATAAAATATAAACTATGCTTAAATGTCTCCTTCAGCTCCACTGTCTAATGAATGAGACTTACTCATCATGAATGTGGCTTAATACCACACTGTTGCAGTAATGCGGTTACTGTAATCCGGATTTTCAAAATGGTTTACAGGAGTTGGGGAGTTGATTGCATTTACACCATTACTCGTGTGAGACAGCAGTATGGATTCATGCATTGTCAGCGCAGCTCTTACTGTTAATGACAATCTGTTTTCTGTGACTTCTGAGTCTTCATGCAGATTATTAGCTGCCATCCTCAGTTTGAGCTCTATTTCCACTGTTGGGACTGTGTTACTCAAAGTCACATCCATTTCAAAGCTTAAAAAGATTTTTTCAAAAAGGGAAAAAAATATTTCTGAGTTGTAATCTTGAGCACTTCTTTTTATTTTTTCCAAAAAGCATCCTCAGCTTTAAAAACAGCAAGAGCAAAACCCTTCCTATAAAACACAGCTAATTAAAAACAAACAAAACTCAATTTGTTATGTGCTCCGTCTTCTTGTTCTTGGTCATTTTTGTCATCAGAGGCTTTCTCTGTGAAAGTTTCTTTGGTTGTTTGCCCAGTTTGGCTGTTACTGGTCTAGTTTTTACTTTGGGGGTCTTCAAAGAGCTGGGCTTCAATTTCTGCATCTTTGGAGGTCTTGGTTTTACAGCAGCCTTCTTATCTGAAGGAGCAATGTTTTCTTGGCAGGTGGTGAAGAAATTAACCTTCTTGACCTGTTGACCTCTGAGTTCAGGGGGATGACCACAGGTTGCTGTCACCTCCAACTTCACATTTCCCATCCACCTGAGCAAAAGAGACAGAGATGAGGAGAAACCATTAAATATAATTACAGTTAAGGTTGAATATTAAATTAAAAAAAGCCATATTAAAAAAACAACAAAAAAAAACACCTTTACTTTTTGCTTTTAAATTCTGACAAGACAGAAGTTGCTGTCTTTGGACCAGAAGTTCTTAAACAGAAACTGATTA
>JAPMNP010579667.1:0-19109 GCA_029874935.1 Atherina boyeri | reverse complement strand
CTTAGCTAAGTAGTACTTTGGAGCCTTCTTAACTCTAAAGAACTTCTTAATCTGAGAAACCCGGCCAATGTTGTTTACCTACTTTCAGTTAAGAGAGAAATTAGGGGTTTGGTTTCATGTTTTAGTGGAATTGGGAGCGGGTGTACATGTGCATGTGTGTGTTCCATGTTATATACTTTGGTCCGTGAAGGCTTGTTTTATTTTATGTGCATTTGTTTTTATTATATAAAGCACTTTGTGTTGCCTTTGGCAGGAAAAGTGCTTGATAAATACAATTTGATTTGATTTAGAAATACAATAAAAGCTTTTATGTTAAGGGCAGTTGTTTTTGTTATAACATAAAATTTTGGATGAAACCATATCTTCATGGCTTAGATGATTCATTGTTAACGAATTAAATTGTAAAAATCTTTGATCTATCTACTTATACCCTCAATTAACTACTTCTTAAAGATAATTATGGCTCCACTAGTAAGAACTAATGTATTGTCTTGTTTGGAGTCGGAAGCCAGAAAACGGCGCACTGGTGGAGTTTAAACTGGCTAGCTTTTCGTAATGTAAAATTAAATATTTCTATTTTTCTGCAGTTTAACCTTGTTTTAACTTTTAGTCAGCGCACAGATATTTACATCAGCCTTAAACCAAAGCCAGTTTACTAAGGATTACTTCACATTTAATCTGTACATGTGGCGGCTTTGCTACTGTTGTTATTAGCAAGCGAGGCTAACAAGCGCCCACCTGGCTTCAAAGCAACCAATGAGAGACATAGGGGAGGGACATGCAGCTAGAAAAGCATTGTGGGTAGCCCAAAGAAAGATAAATGGATCATTATTTTAAGTTAACACGTGTCTTTGTTCTTAAATTAACTGTGACGTATGTTTTTTATTTAGTCGTATCAGGATTATAGTGGGCAAATAACTGACCGGGAACCTAAACTGTTATCGTTGTGTCAATTAAACAACCTGAATATCTCAATAAAAAATGTTATCACACACAGATATATTCACTGATATATTATGTAACCAATCGACTGCTTAATTTAGATCCACCTGCTTTTATTTGTCCTTAAATACATGTCACGTAATGCAGATTGTTATGTGCACCATGACAGTGAAGCCCATGATCGTCATACTAATAGGTGGAGCCACACAGTGTTACATTAAGACTATACTTTCAGGGATCATTTCTATAGTTTCTAACTTGAGAAATGTGTTTCTAAACTGTATGGTCTCGCTATCCACGATGAAGAGTTGGAGATACTTCTTTTTGAGCGCGAAGCGAGCGGAGAGACTTGACTTGTGTCTTGACTCTCCGTTATTGATGACCGTTCACTGTTCCTTCGGGAGCAATGAGGGAAGAAGTATGATCAGAGTGGATCTGCATCACTGTGAAAATAAATATTTTACATAATGGACTGATAACTAAATTTAGGCATTTCATGGGTCAACATTTTGGTCGTGATCTGAACGACATATCTCTAATTTTTTATTCCAAAAAGATTGCGCGCGTTTGTTCATGATGTTGGAGGTTTTCATTAGGCTACTTATATGACAATTTACTTTATAAAAGGATGGATTAGGTTTACTTGCTACATCAAGGAGGGAAATGTAAGCCTTAATCCATCACAAAAACAGTTACCACAGAGAGTATTGTAGTTTTATTTTTTTTTAATTATTTTTTTACATATTAGTTGTATGCTTTAGTGAGGCGGGTTTTTGCTTCACTTACCAAGAAGGCATAACTTACGCTCCACTGGCCTGGAGAAGCATTCAAATATTTAAAAGGCATCAGTGAGTTTTCTTCTTCTTCCTTTCTTCCTTTTTAATGGAGAGAATAGAGTTGGTGTTGAACCGCTTCCTGCCCCGTGTCAGTGATTGACGTGGGAAATCGGGGGAGGATCAGTTCAGGTCTTGCAGATGCAGCTCAGCCTGCATGATGCTGCTGATCATGAAGTAAAAAACCTGAGACGCAGAGGGAAGGAGAACTTTGGACTTGTCGGTGAATGAAGACTAACACTATTTAAGGATTGTAAAGTTGTTCTCTATTTGTTAATTAACTCGCCACGTAACATTTGATCCTGCGAAAACATGAAACAAATGATGTTTAACCTGTCTATAGATGGAAGTTCATTTTCAAAAAACTTGGAGGATTTCGACTCTATTCGCAGCGTTCTGCTTTACAGGTTAGTCAAATCTGGGCTTTATTTACATATGACAGTGCCCTCCTATAGCGTTTGCATAGATATACCTTTTTATTATTATTATTATTATTTTAACAAACGTGCGGTTTGGGTCTTTTTGTTTGCCTGGTGCCACTTCGTCATAACTTTGCTAAATGCCAGAGGGGATTTAAAAACCTCGTGCATGGAGATGGAGATGCTGCCGCGACTAAATGAAGGTGCCAATTGTGAATGTAAAACTGAGATAGTTGATAAAGAGCTGCAGTGTTCATCTGTGTGACAGTTCATCACGCTATGATGTATATGGCTTTATGTCTTAATTGATTGTTATCGCACAAAAGTGGGATTTATTTACCCTCCCATATAAACAGGATTTATCGAATCACAAGTATTATAAGGGTTAGTAGTGTTAATTTTTTTCTGTGTACTTCCTGAATTATTTATTCGGTACAGAACTTCAAGCTGCCAACTAACTGGCAGGTAGTAGGCTAGTGCGTTTTTAACGTACCTGTTTGGGGTCAATGCCTGTACGTGTAGCCTACCAATAAAATAACTAGTTACTCGTGAATTGATTGAAACCTTAACCTACCCAGGTTTAAACCCAGCCAAGGAACGGTTTTTGAGTTGACGGGACATATAGTATTGACTAAACAAAAATTAGCCTAACTTTTAGACCTATTAGCAAAAAAAAAAAAGGAAAAAAAGGCACTGCTCTAAAAGCTTCTGCGTTGTTAAGGGCAACTGCGCTGCCCACCAATCAGGTTAGAGCCCTTTGCGTCACGTGACTACCAGACCAAACGTCACTGTTACAACATGGCGAAAGGATATTGGTGCTCATTTTAGTTTAAAACAAACAGTTTTTTGTTGGCCCTTTTGTATTGGCCCATGTTATAAACTTTTTCAACTCTAATGGCCTTTACAAACGCCCGCCATTGTGCAGACAACAGTGTTTCGCGGAGTCAGAAGGATGAAGGTGATGTCCTGCACAACAGTGACAGTGAATCAATATCATCGAGTTTCACCAGCTCCGACTACTCTGAGTAAGAATTCTATCTGAGCTCGTGATAACAAACAAACAAGGACACGTAAAGCTCTGTATGTGGCTGTTTATATTTATTACGTGTAACCCTAAATGTCCATGACTACAGAAAAATGGATGCCAGGCAGTGGCCAAATTTGTTTAGGAGGGAGTGTTTTTTTCTTATTTTCTACTTATATTTCAATTACACCGAAGGTGGTGTGTGTTTTCAACTTGGACAGGTAAACCTTGATAAGTTTTAGTATTTGTTCTCAATAACTATAGGGATGTTTTAAAGTTCCCTACCACACTAACCACATGTTCTTGCTTTTAAAATTAGAAAAATAGAAAGTAAGAGTAGCTCTTACCCTTTTAGTCAGACATTTTACAATGTACACAAGTAAAGCACCGAAGTAACAAAACCAAAAAAATCTGTTCGCCTGGAAGTATTTTAGAATTCAAAACTATTGATGATATTGATGATATGTAAGTACTCACTGAAAAAAAAACAAAAAAAAACAGTAATTATACCAGAAAGAGACATTTAACATGCATTTAATTCTGGTAAAAAATAATTAAAACTGGATTTTGATATCAATATAAGGAAAAATACGTTAATATCACCTAACAAGGAAAACATGTTTGCTCTATCATGTTCCACCTAAGCATCATTATCAGTTCATCTGTTTTCACTACAGTAACAGGAGATGTTTTACTGCTCTGCCTTACAAGGTCTCGTTGTTCTGTTTTCTCTCAGTGATTTGGAACCAGAATGGCTCGACGATATTCAGAAGAACGGTGAACTTTTTTATCTGGAACTGAGTGAGGGAGAGGAGGAGGTTGCTTTGGCCCAGGCCACAGCAAATCAGTGTGTGCCCACGAACCATGTCCGCTTTAGTGAGAAGGAGGCAGAGATCATCACAGAGCAAAAGAAGAAACAGCGATGCAGCTCACGGATGAAAGGTGAGCCCACCCTCAAAAGGTTAGCCAGGATCCTGAGGAGAAAACGTCGGCCTTCTCAGCGCAGAGGAGGGAAGGATGGAAGTAGAGACAATTCAGCTTCATCGCCACCAGCTTCCATCCTGAAGAACCAGCCAGGCCAAAGACAGGGTGTGACGGTTGAGCAGCAGCAGCTGAAGGAAGTGTGTGTCTACCTCAACCCTAAACGTTTAGCTGGTTCATCAGTCCCTGTGTGTGAGAGCGGAGGCCTTTTGGAAGCGCTACTGGGTGTGGTAAATCGGCATTCCTGGAACTCAAGTCAGGGAGACCCTGCATCTGTCAGACACGAAGAAAGATTGACTGTTCATGGATTAGTACCAAACAGTCCAGCCATAAAGAGTGGCCAGATTTTAATTGGTAAGACCACAATTCTAAAAATGATCATCACTTTTTGTGTCATCTGTCCACTTCTCAGAAGTCATATAAAGATATTCCACTTACAAATAATTTTTTAGTATTCATTCTTGTGTTGTGAAACCAAGATTCTTGTTGAAAATGTGTTCAAGGTGTCTCAAGTTTACATAATGTTCAGCCCTGGATGAGATTATGAGCATATATTTGTAGAGTCAACGTCACTATATGTTTGAAATGTCAACATCTTTGAGGATTTTTCTCCTCTGGGCACATCATTGGGGCAGTTTTTGCTTGCAAACAAAGGAATGGCAGTTGTGCTTCACCACAGACAACTACCCACATCCGTTAGTGTTTAGAGACGCTTTTATGCAGCGCAGCAACATGTTCAAACAATTAGAGCGCTTAAATACCTGAAATATCTGTGCCATAGAGATGGCGCTGTGCTCCCCTGCTCACAGGCAGGTGAGGTTGCTTGAGCTAAACAGGCCCAAATCTCACCACGGTGTTACATAATTGTAAATGTAATAACAATATGAAAATGATTGAAGATAATGGGACTGATTTGCACTAGAAATGAAGGAACGTTTCATAGTTAAAACTAAATCTTAAGAATTTCTCATTTTATCCACGTATTTGAATTTTTGGGAAGCTTTTCCCTACCTTGGTTAACTGAGCATCTATAAAAAGGGCCTTGAATTAATTATTACTAGGTAATTGAATAAACTTAGTTATATAAATAGGCACAGACGTCACTACTTCATTCTGTTATGGGTCATAGGTAACTATAGAGTTTATCTCTATGCTGAAATGTGGAGTAACTGTGTCTTATGGTCATATACATAGCATGTATTTGTATGTATTTCTATATCTGACATGGTGTGATCAGTTGAATGTCTTTTTACTGCATGGTGTGCTCAGGTGATGTGCTTGTAGCAGTGGATGATGTTGACGTGACGTCAGAGAACATCGAGAGGGTTCTGTCCTGCATCCCAGGACCAACGCAGGTTAGTGTGTGTGAAGCAACCAAAGGAAATATCAACATGAAAGTCTCAGCCCTTGGAGCTCTTTTTTTTTCTTAAACTGTGTTTTGTGTAACTTTTTACATTTGTCAGCCAACATTTTTTTTTCTCAGCCAACATATATACCTTCAAATCCTGGCTCGTCACAGTCAGCAGACACGAGCAGTAAATACAGACATTAGATTAATTTTAAACATCTCGCTTCATCTAAGTGGTTAAAATGTGCAGAGAAAGCAAAGGCCGGTTCTGGTCAACAGTAGGAAACCCTCAATTACAGAGAAATGATCCTTTGATAGTTTGCCCAAAAATATGAGAGCCTGTGGATTTTTAGAGCAGACCATCAAAAAGTTGGAATTTGCAAATGACAGAGTTTGTGCAGAGGCGATGGCGACCATGGCAGATAAACAGGACAGCGGTGCGGCTCTTTTTCTGTGCTGCAGGAAGCTGTTGCGGGATTGGAAGCTCAGCTGATTAGAAGATGTAGACGGAAACTAAATTACATTGCAGAGAAGGAGCAGGGGAAGTTTCTCTGGAAAAATACAAGTTTTAGCGGGCACCATGATGACTCTCAAACTTGAAATAGAGTTGTACTGCTGACAGGATGATTTTGTGTGTGTGTGTGTGTGTGTGTGTGTAAGAGTTAATGTGAGCTCACTGTGTAGTAGGGTGGTTTTCCTGAGCACCAGCCACCCACATTGAAGACAGACAGTACTTATTATGTTTGCAGGGACAAATATTAGTGTTAAAGTCAGACCGTTATGCCTTTTACTAATCTTAGACTTCAGTTTCTCTTTTTAAGTGTGTATGTGTGTGTCCATCTATGAATGGGTGGTAGATGACTGACATCAACTGACTGGAATTCAAGTGAGAGCTCACTCCAGTCTAACCACATCCTTATAATTTATGATGAGAGAAAGTGCTGCAGTTTGCCAGTTAGCCTCCTTTACCCAGTGATTTCCTCAGTCTGGGTCTGCTCATCCAGATTTTTTACTCATGTTTGATGCCTTCAGCTCACTTAGCTTTGTCTTGAATCTTTTATTCATCCTAAATGACTGACAATATGATGATCTTAAGTTAATTTACAGTAATTAGAGCTCACTTCCAAGACTGAGTTATTCGGTCAGAATTAAAAGGTTTATCACATGATGTTTGGTAATGGCCTGGTTCCTCTTTAATAATAGCCTTCAAGTAAAATTGGCTAAAATGGCTGGGAGCCCAGATGCAGGCGCCTGCTTGAGAGGCTGGTGGCCTGTGGTTAGAGCTGACAGGGCCTGGAGGGCTTCTGGGAGTGATGGCTGGATTAGAAAAATACAGTTTCAACATTTTTGAGCAGGTAATATGAGCCTCTCTTTGAAACATATTTGGTTGGCCTCAAATGGTTAAAGACTTGAGAAAAACACAGACCTTACCTTTCTGGAAGGAAATAACCACAGCGTCTCATTTACCACTTTTAGTTATAACTGCAGGCAGAAACGATGCCTGCGTGAACATTTTAACTGCCGTTTGGTTTATGAATTCAGCTATTGTTTGAAAGAAACAATGTAAGCTTTTATCCAGCGTTCAATAAAAGCCATATTTCTCATTCTGTGTTTCAGTCAATCATATTATAGCTGGGTGTGACCAGTGGCAGGAACCATGTAGTGGTGAAAATTTCCAACTGGATCTGCAATGTCTGGTTTGACATTAAGCAGAACTACCTCAAGTCTGTTGCTCTTTAGCTGCTCCAGTGAGCCTCTCAGCAGGAGAAATACTTACTGTGATGGATTTTTGTTGTAGGATGCTCATCTTGCTCCAAGCACAACATGAACGGAAAACAAAAAAGCAGAAACTTGTTCCAAGAGTGCTACAAATATAAGCAGCCCCATGATATTTGAGCAGGAGTTTTTGAGGTATCTATTCAGGGAGAGTGACTAGAAAGTGTGTGTTTGTACTTATAGTTTGGGAGGTGTTGTGTGAGGTTGTTTTGTTTTTGATGTTGTAGAAGTCCTGTGGTCAGAGAACACAATTCCTGATTCAGAAAAAGCGCCACTGTAGAACAAACTCAGTCTGTGGCACACCCGCAACATTTGAGTTTTTATTTGTTTGGAAACACCGCGTGGAAATCATGGAATTATTGTTGACATAAAGGAACAAGCAAAAATTTAAAGAAACATTACATAACTTTCCAGCCTGAAAACTTTGTCCTTCTGACTAGTTTTGATGGCAAACTGACTTTATGTACTTTCCTTGAGCTGATGTTTCCCTGCAGCTTCCTGAGACTGGGAAACTGTATTTCACAACTTTTTTTCCAACCGAGAGCGGCACGTTACAGTTGCATTTCACTTTACGACACCGCACCACACGCCAGCAATTGCTTTAGCGAACCGCAACCGACCAACGGTGAAGCTTTCTGATGTTTTCAGAAGAATTTTATTTATTATTCATACATCCTCCAAAGTTCATGGAAGGTGGATGTTATGACCCTGAATGGCCTTGGGAGAAAGGGAAGTAACATAAAGGCACTTGGAAGTGGTAGTATGGTTTACAAGGATTTAATAAACAAAATAACCACAAAGCATATAAACAGACTTAAACTAACCAGCTCAAGACTTAACCAAAAGAAACAAAAATAAGAATAAACAAAATCCTCCTAAGCAGTAGTACTAGCACAAAGCTAAACAGGTCAGTGGAACAGAAGGTTGTGGAAAAAACAGTCAAAACAACCATCTAGTGCAAACACCAAGCCAAAACAGACCAACAGAACAACTGCCTGGGCAATCTGTGGTACTGGTCTCAACCACAGCTGTCCTGGATGACAGCCTGATGAGGGAATTTATAGGAATGGTAAATGGCCTGTACTTATATAGCGCTTTTATCCAAAGCGATATGTACATCGGCATCGGTTCTTGCCCAAGGACACTTCGGCATGTAGTCTGGGGAAGCCTGGAATCGAACCACCGACCCTCCGGTTGGCAGACAACTTCTCTGAGCTGAGCTACACCCTCCCGTAGGGTTAGGAGGAACGGGAGCGGTGTCCAATGGAGCGAAAGAAGGTCCAGCCAAACGGAGAAGGATGAGGTCATCCGGTATATGCCCAGGTGTCCATGAGCCAGCCAATCACCTGCACTCTGGGGACAGTCACAGAAAGACCAGCCCCAAACACAGGTCCACAGGCCTAGGGCCGTAACGGGGTGACAAATTACTCTTCGTTAGGGGCACCACAGGAAAAATCTACCAAATTTCAGTAGTGTGGCTTTGATAAATATGTATCTGTTACGACGGTGTTGTAGGAACAGCACGTACCAGTACCAGTGTTGTTCCATGTCTTTATAGTCCGGAATACCCGTAGCAGTAGTGATATTTTAGGCAGCTATCAATACTCTGCATCATTCAATATTCAAGATTCAAACAACTGAATTTGTCCCTGATGGACAATTTAGTTTTCAGTCCCTCTACATAGAGAGAAGAATAACAATAACATAAAACAACATTTAGACATTCGAGGTGAGTCATGGCTGCAGATCAGGTCAACATTAATAAAAACACGAACATGAAGAGGACCATCGCATTCATAGTAAATAGATAATAGCAGTAGGATTTGTGGTTGGAATAGTTAGATAGTAACAACATGACTAGTTTTAAGGATAGCATTTTTGTAATAGCACTTTTTGTTTTCATTATTAATGCAATGATACTACTTGTACATTAACCAAAAGGAACAGCTCGACTGAAAAGTATTTTATCAAAAAAGATGCGTATAATGACCATTTGCAATTGCCAATGAGAAGAGACATCAGATACGGTCTCACCTCTGTCTCAAAAGTCTACCTGACAAAGGAGTTTGTTTTCAGTATTTTTTCTCCTTTTGCATCTGCACACAGATGCTGTTTTTTTGGCCTACGAGAGAGAAATGCTTACTGGGCTGCTTACTAAGGATGGTTCTGATCCTTGCAGGCACTATTCTGATTTAATCTAATCAAAGATCATAATTAGAGGTTTGAGTAATGAAAAAAAAGCTTTTTCAAAAATGCACGTATTACTTCATGTCACGAGTGTCTGATCATTGGTATCTGACTTTTAGAGATTCAAAAGTGTGACAATTGAAAGGTTGTTCTCCCTGTGTTATCGTTGGAGTGCAACTTTGAACGTTCTCCCATCCATAATCCCCAAAAGGAGCTTACGAATAATATGATTTTCTTATTTGTAGCTGACGAACAGCTGACAAAGTTAGAACCAAACGTTTCACGGTCAGCTAAGGTAAAAAGAAAAGGAAAAGGCATTCAAAGGTAAAATAACTGTTCAGCCTTACATCTTCAGGGCTTTATGTTCAAGGCTATTTACACAAGACTCAGATGTGCACGCCCAACAAGGCCAACTTGTTACTGAGAGACACAAACTGTTTGGGATTTGGAGGCTGAGATGCTGTTGTCATTGATCTGTCAATGGACTTCTGGAAATGCATTTTAAACAGCTAGATGTTACAGAAGAAGCCATCCAGCAGCTGACACTGTCAGATGAGCTCAAGACAAACAGGCACCCAAAGATCCTTTCGGGAGAAGACACACACACACACTCCCAAAAGAAAGTCGTTACCAAGTTAAGAAAATAGACACAGGTGAAAATCAGGCCAGGGCTGTTGCAATGTTAAAGGTTGGATGTGGTATATGAACATGATAGCGACATCTAGTGTATCTAGGTTGTAGTTACAACAGTACAAAGATATTTCCATCCGCTGGGTCGCCAGGTTCGCTGCCGATACGTCAAGTGACCAGCCGGCACCGTGTCCAGTAATGAATGTATTGTAGAGGGATTTAACTGACAGCTAATGTTAGCCAACGTTAGCTTACCGATCCAAGAGGAAAGTAGCCGTTTCCACGTGTGTTTTGAAGCTGTGGAAGTTTTCTTTGTGGGTCCATCTTGTGTAGGCTTCACCTAAATTTACTCTAGTTTCTGTTCTTCTCCGATCACACCTCTCCTGAGAAGGATAACAATATCTCTCTCTGAAGCAGCTGCTTGACTTGCAGACTGCAGCATTTTTCCCAGTGCCAGCCTCGCTGCGCGGGATATATTGTTGGAACATAGAGACTGTATTCGGCAATTCAAAATGGCGGCCGCTATTGGCTGCTAGACGTAAACATAACGGCATTATCGTGCCCGTTACATTCTGTATTTTATTTTATTTTGTTTTATTTTAGTTCAAATATAATTTTTCAAGGAAATGCTGCACTTTCACTCTACACCCCTCTAAACGCCCCGTGTGTTATTTTCTAAGAAATATAGCTTTTTATTAAATTGTTCCATATTCAACCTTTAACTATTTACTTACTTTTCTTTTTATACACCAGCTAGCCACCACATTAAAACCACTTGTCTGCTAAAACAGACTCTGACCTGAGCTTTCTGTCCCTAGGATGCTGGCAGTGCATCCTTTGGGCCCTTTGGGCTTCCTTTGGTCAGGGCTCGCAACTCTCCCGATCCGATATTTCCACCAGATGTCTTGGTTCTTCTCACATTTGGGATCTTGGTTCTGGTTTACTTGAATTAATATAATCATGTCTCCATTGCTACTCTCTGGTGCTGACAGTTTTCAGCTCAACCTTTTTCAGTGATTGATGTCATTTTAAAAAGAAATGTTTTTTTAGATTTATTGAATGAAACTGATCTTCCTTAATAATCACTCCACTCTTTTCAGCCCCATGCTTGGTATCATATCCACAAAACCTCTGCTTCTGGATGCAATCTGATTTGTATGTCTGACAAATGATTTGAACAGTCATCACAAAGTCGAAGTGTCTCATCCTCCTCTGCGTGTCGAACACACATGCTTATATGTGCGAGTGTTTTAACCTAAAGCTCTGTGTGTTTCCACTCTGACTTGCTCAGAGTGACACAGTGAAATAAAGTACTCTGTGTGGAAAGTAAAACTAAAGCATGAATCAGAGAGGATAGGCCGTCTGCTGTCTTGACACTTAGTCATGGATTTGCAAAGTAGTCTGGTTTTAATTTTGTCCTGCATGCTGAAAAGCACACACTCAGAAACACACACATACTTTCCTGTTCTTTGTTAGACTGTGGTTAAGTCTTGATGGAAGTGTCACTTTCTCTCAGACAATGTCGCCATCCGGCTTTTCAGCTCTCCCTCAGAGAATGATTGAAGTCTTTCTCCCCTCTGGACCCATGATGCTCATGCACACACCTCAATTTTCCTAAAACAGACTATTGTGCACTATTAAAATCTTTTTCCAAGTGTAATCATGTGACGCCATGCCAACTTGCTTTACGTTTATAAATTAATGAAAGCTCAATGCTTAATTTTTCTTTTTTTTTCTTTTTGTTCTTACAACAATCTTTCCACCTTTTAATAATTGTTTGTGTTCTCTTCTTACTGTCTCCTTTAGGTGAGACTGATGTTGGAGACAGTGGCTCCAGTAGACAAGGATGATGCTAGTGACGCTTCATCAGCCCATAAGACGAAGCCTTCTCCACCAGTCAGCCAGTTGGTTCGTCTGCTGTGGGGAGAGGACATGGCTGAACTCCAGATGTCCATAGGACACATCCCACATATTGTCATGTACTTGTCACTTAAACTGGACTCGGCATCACCCCAAGATGAGGTCAGTTTAGTTTTATGAGGTTAGTTTTTTTAGGTTTAGTTTTTTTTTAAGCTTTTGTATTTAAGGAAGGAAAGGAAAGGAAAGATGTAAAGAGAGCAACATCCAAATTTTTGTCTGAATTGTTAATTTGTCTGGCCTTGATGTAACTCAGCTGCTATAGAAGTGCTAGCTATGAAAAAGGAAATGGTATTCAACCAATCAGTTTTTCCTCAGTCATGGAAAGGCACTTTCACTAAAATTATGTCATTCCGTTCTCGTGGACCTGATCGGGGACAGCTTGCGGTTTGTTCTCAACCCTTAAGCCGAGCAGAACTTTCTTCTCGTGGGGTCTCAGAGAACTATTGGTAAGAAACTTGAGGGGCGTGGTAACACGAACAAGTCGGTAGCCAAGTTTTTTTTTTCTTTCTTTTTTTGCCGGTGGAAGCCCAATGTCTTCGTTTCCAGTTTGAAGGCTGGTGTCAGGCCAAGGTAATTATGACTGACAGAAATTGTATCCTCTGACACGGGAGCACAGAATCTGTATCCCCAATATTACCAAACTTCCTCATATTTACTGCAGTATAAACACGTACTGTCACCTGAACTATTTCCCATCAAAATCCGCTTTCATGGCTAATAATATCTTACCATCTTGTGTTTGGATCTAAAGATACTTTAAATTTTGCCCAAATACTGCAGTAAATAGGAAGACGTTTGGTAATATAGTGGATACACATTCTGGCAGCCAGTGATTCTCACTTTGCCTGAATCTGTATCCCCTAATGTGCTCCCGCATCAGGGTATAGAGATTATGTCAGGGATAACTACTTTGGCATGACACCGGGACAATCGAGAAAAAAAAACCCTCCGCTCTGTGGAGTTTACCGGCATAGACATAATGAACATATTATATAAGTATTCATGTCTATGTCTACCAGCTGATACCTTACGTCGACGCAAGAAGGTAAACAATGGATACCTTTTGAGGAACAACTGACCGAGGCGGTGAGGAAGTATGAAAATCTTTACGATACTTCCCTAAAACATATAGACACACACTTCTTCGGCTTTCAACATCCAGATGCAACGATTGTGTGTTGCTACCAGCGGTCAACCAATATTGTTCAGCGTAACTTACTGCAGTGGGAGGGGCTTATGAGGACTTCAGCAGGGAGGTTTCTCGTGAAGTATGAAATCACATGTGGAACAAGAACTTTGTTATTGCTCTAGCGGCCTCGAGAACAAGAACAAATTTCTCGCTTCTCGGGGAGTATGTAACAGGCTTTAATCAGGGATATTTTGGGATCCAAGAGCTACATTTCTTCTCCATTTGAAATAAATATTAAGCTCCTTTTTTTTTATTAAGAAAAAAAAAGATCCTCCCAATGGAAGCGTGCTGTTGTTAAAAAGCTACATAAGTGATCAGGAAGCAATGAAAATATTCAAGCAGTGGTTGCTGAGAGAGGACAAATTAAACTTGTATAGAATTGATGAACCTTCATTAAAAAATTCAAATCCAAAACAAACATGAGAGCTGCTGTTGTACAAACCCTGGATCTCCACATATATTTCCACCCCTTTGGATAAGACTCTTGTGGAAGTTTGATCATGATTTTATGTTTAAAGGCCCCCATGGATCTGAGCAACTCTTGTAAAACTCCATCTAAAACAGCCTGCTTTAATTATCCCAATCTTAGAAAGTGTTTGCTGATAATTATGTGTTTAAAAACAACTAAAGTTATATAGGAAATCCCAACTTTAGGAGTGGAAATCCTCCTCTGAATTTTGCTGATGTAAGTTGGAAGCTGTAGAAAACTACTGCTCTGTACAGCCTCCAGGACCCGCGGCTGCTCCCAAGATGAAACTGAAAGAAAGGGCAATTCCCCTGTTGAGTCTATAAAGAAAATAGCATTTCCTTTTTTAATTAGACCCATGTGCAGGCTGCTGTTATGTATCTTGTAAGGCAGCACACAGCTAACTTGTAGTGCAGCGTTGCTGCGAAGCAAACTGCAGTTGTTTGCCGACTGACACCTCTGACACTGTAATCATATCTTCTTTGTGGATGGCTAATTTCAGGTTTATACTTGTACTTAACTGTTTTGCAGTTGCTTTTCGTGTATCTGCTTGCCAGACTTTTTTTTATTTATCTTGGCCTAAATGGCAGTGGAGATGGAGAGTATGGGTTGTCTGGAGCCACATCAGCTGGTGGTTGATTTTCTAAATGACAGTGTTGGGCAGGAACCCTCTAAACTCTGACTTTGATTTTTTAGTCCTTTGATTGTAGGGTTGTAGAAGTAGAGGAGGTTCAGCTGTGGTATTTTTGCGTTTTGATTCTGTGACAATTTGTTGATGTGAGCTCTTTTTTCTCTCCTCCTTTTTTTTCTGGGAGTGTCGCACAAAGTTGGTATTTCTTCACCAGCTCTAACACAGCAGCAGACTCTCTGTGTATGGTTTTGGCCTAAAGGTGAATATCTTCCACAGGCTTTTGTTTGGGTCTTTGTTCTGGTTGGCAAGGCTGTAAGGGCCAGTTCATTCAAGGTTTTTTAAATCCCCACCCCCCAACAACACTCTACCACCTAATCCCCTCAGTGGCTCGACTGTTACCAGCTTTGCATCCTTCAAACTTCCCAGCATGCTAGGAGGAATACTAATATCAACAACAATGCACTGGATCTGACCACAGTGTTGTAGTTTGTTTGGCCCTGAAGGTTTTCCACTCACAAATGAGGATTTATGTTACATCAAGGGATAAATACCAACAACATCATGATGTATTTTAGGGAAAAATAGTTTTAAAAAAAGAAAGAAATCTCTTTCCAGCTGTTTTCCATACTGCAGGACTTTCTTTCAGCTTCAGTTGAATTCCTGCTTTCCCTAACTCTGGAAAGTCAAACATGTCAAGTATTTTTATGTCATTCATCCTAAAAGTGACATTTTGTTCATTCCAAAGTGAAGCATTGGTTGAATGCTAAAAGTCAAACCAGAATGACGTTGTTGAGGTGGTAGAATAAACATCCAGTGGTTTGTGCTTTCATTCTTCTTTTCTATCCATAATTTAGAGGAGACAGAAACATTTGGTAGCTGTAGTGTCCAAGAGCAGATAGTTCACATTTTTATATATTTTTTTTCTGTTAGGCTAACCAGAGATGTTTCCTGCGTCCTGCAGTGTAACATTTCTGCCAGATAATCCAAACGAAACTCTGTATGTATGTGTGTGTGTGTGTGTGTGTGTGTGTGTCTTCAGGAGGAAATCTTGTACCAGTATCCTGTGTCTGAAGCGAGCACCCAACTGAAAGGAGTGAGGGGCATCTTCCTTACCTTGTCTGACATGCTAGAGAATGTCACAGGGGGGCGAATAGTCAGGTGGGCTTTAACATAACTTACTATAATTATAAATGCATTAAAGTCTCTTTTTTCTTTCATTGTCACAAACACATTTTGTTTGTTTTGCTGAAACTTTTTTTAGAAATGAATTGGCACCAATTTAGCTAACCTTGTGAGGAATCATCATTTAACTTTTTGCAACACTTTTGTTCCTATAATGATTTATCATACAGTTGACTTAACTCCCAGTTTTCTGTTCAATGCTGTGAATAACGACCTGTTTAGGAGCTAGTTTTGGCATTTGGTAGTGGATTTTAAGAACTTACCAGACAATTTACATTCACGTTAATATCTCTTTCCATCTTTCCTGTTCAATTCATCTTGTTTTTTGGCATCTGTCTCTTTCTCTTTCCATTCTGCCGTCACCTCTCTCAGTTCATCTCTCCTGCTCGGGAAACATCTGGTACATGTTGGCTACTGGAAGGAAAGCAACAACCTGCTGGTCATTGGTCTTCCTGCTGAGAGGTAGCTGCACATGCTGTTCTAGTTTTTAAAATGGGGGCACTGACACCAGTGTGTCCGAGCATGATTTGTGTTCCAGAAATGGAGCATTTTTGTAGAGAAAGGAAGATTTAAGAGCGTAATCTGTAGAAACAATCTGAAAGGACCATCCTTTTTCTGTTTTCGTCTTCTTCCGTGAATTCCTCTTTGGGTAACGTATGGTTGTAAAATAGGACCTGTTTGTTTTTAAATGATCATTATGATCTCACCTGAGAAATCTTAGTCATGTTTGAAAGTAATGGAGCCACAGTTAGAAAAAGAGAATAATACATCAGATGTTTTGCTTTCTGTCTGCTGGCATTTTCTCCAAATATTTGATAAGTAATAATTCTGCAGAAGCTGAACTTTCGCCAGGTCTGTGTTTGACTTTTTCCATCTCCTTCCAGAGTTCCTCTACTGTCTCTGCAGACTGTGGTGGGAGACATTGTGCGGACATTAAAAGTGATGCACGGCTCTTTAGACGGGTTGGTCAATGTCTACTTTGAAAGAGGGTTAAACTCTGTCCTCTTTGTTGTTACTATTTATGCAAAATATGTAATATTTTTTATTATTTTTTACCTAAACAGAAGGTGACACACAAAGTCATTATCATCATTCTTGCTCTTCTTCTGTTTCTGTTGTCTCAACACACTGTGTCCTCCACAGGGCTTTCTGTAAGGTGGACCACGCTCCCAGGTTGGACCATTTCTTCTGCCTGTTCTTCCAGCAGCTCATTCAGCCTTCACGTTTGAGGGAGGGCTCTTCTGCACCACCACCAGACGTGTCAGGGACCCTCTTCCTCAACGGACTGCCGGCAGTACGATGGCTCACTCTGCCTCCGGAAATCAAGGTGTATTTCTGTGAATTTTCACAGAACAACAGTAGATGAAAGACAGTAGCAGCTATTAGAGCAGCTCTGGTGCCCTCTTGTGTTAATTTTGAAAAACAACAGCGTATCAGTCAGATCTCTGTTGGATTGAAAGAAAATGAGTGAACATTCAAATACACCAAACGAAAAAAAAAGCACCCTCAGTATGTCGCCTCTGTTATGTTAATCCAGTTATTTTTGGTGCTCTTCTCTACACAGATGGAAGTGGACACTGTTCTCTCTGATTTTGAGTCTTCTGATTTTGGAGAAATGGTGAGGAAAATCAATTTGTCAGATTTTTACTTCTGACTGCTCTAAATTATCAGTGTTACGTCATAAGTTATATTTTTTTCGTTATTGTTCTATCTTTGTGTACATTAGATGAGCACATACAGAACATGTTAGTTGAGATAGCATCTGTGTTCTTTATAGACATGTTCATGTCTGTGTGTGAGCTTTGTATTTGTCATGAGAAGCTAATGGGATCTGGTTTCTCTTTTGATGCAAAAAGCAGTTATGCGTGAATGTTGTTACCCTTCTGTAAAATGGAGCACTTTCCCCAATTTTTCTTTGCACACTTTTAATACTACTTGTTTCTTATAACACCCTGCTCCTACCATCTGTTTGTTCACTGTTCTTTATTCTTCTACTTATCTTTTTGTTTTTTTTCCAGTCTGAAGATTTTTTTGGCCTGAGGCGTCTCTACATAATTCTTGGCTCTTGTTTGTTCTACAAGGTAGGTGTCATAGTCAAAACAAACAAACACACATCTGAATGGCTGCAGTGTTGTCACATTTATTTCCCCCCTGATGGTACCCGTCTGTGTACTCTCATCCATAAATATCTGTGGTAAAATGTTACCAAATGGTAAACTGAGATTGAAAGCCGCAGACGCTGATGCATCCACTTACTTTACACGATCTTTTACTGCTCCCCAGTCGTACCTGATTGCCAACCATCTGCCCAAGGAGGACCTGCTGGATGTTTGTCTGTACTGCCAGCACTACTGCCTGCTGCTGCTGGCATCAGAACAGCGTGTGGGTCAGCTGGTCATCTGGAGAGAAGTGTTTCCCCAACAGAGAGCTAACGGAGGCATCAGCTCGGAGCCAGGTTACAGCCAGCCGCAAGGACGACACTTCCTCCTCATAGTGGGGCTGGTAAGGAGGCAAATCACAAACTGGTGGTTGTTTTTTTAAATTGTGTTAGTAGTGATGTATTTTGTGTGCATCATACCAGACGTCTGCTATCAAACCAATGCATTACCTGTTCCTAATTTTGTGCTCTTTCCTTTATTCTTTATATTCTTCTTTTCTCCACTTTAGAGGCACTTTATGCAATGTGTTCTGTTGGAAGCAGGAGGATGTGCTTCTCCAGCTTTGGGCTCTCCAGGACCTGATTGTGTCTATGTGGATCAGGTGGGCCTTGTTAAAATATACTAAATATTCCAAATAGGATGCTGCATTTATCCTGACACTCAGTTATTTGCAGGCGAAAGAGACATATCTGTTGATCAACGCAGCATTTAACTTAAGCTCTGTCACGTTCTGGTCTTAGGTGAAAGCCACCTTGCTGCAGTTGGAAGTGTTGGAAGCAGGAATTGAAGAGCGTTTGAATGCTCCACCCGCTCCCTGCCTGTCGTGTGCAGACTGGTTCCTCCCTGCCGCCACTGCTCGCGAGCGGCTCGACAGCCTGGCCGCTTCTTCTCCCGTCTTAAGCAAACTGGCCGGGGTCATTAAAGGCTCCAACTCTTCAGGGTCCAGAGGTCGCAGCTTTTTTGGTGAGAAATCACGCAGGTCCAGTCCACAGAGGAGCTTGTCAGATAGTGGAAGCGAAGGGCAGATGGATGCCGCGTCAGGGTCCGGTTCATCAATGGCTCCAGGTCTCAGCCCACATTCCACCCCTGACTCAGCGAGGAAGCTTGGGGGGCGCCGGGACTCACTGGGGTCCGGTGGGTCGGATGGCAGTGGAGGCAGCGTAGGCCTCTTTAAGGTACAGTTTTAACTTTTCAAGGAGTTTGTTTGATCCAGTTTGGGCTGATTTTTGCCTGCTAAGTTAATCATGTTGCAGATGTCTTTGAAATGTAGCGGAGGATTTAGCTTAAGACAATAGCACATGAAATTATAAAAGCATGTTTTAAGGAACAAAACCTGTGTACTTCATGGACCAGGGGCCTCATGTACAAAGCTTGCGTACGCTAAGAAAAGTGCCGTACGATCATTGTCACGGCAAAGTTGAG
>JAPMNP010579591.1:0-11058 GCA_029874935.1 Atherina boyeri | reverse complement strand
CGAACAAAAAAAAAGAATAATAATAAACGGACCAGATACAATAGGCCTTCGCACCGCCTTCGGTGCTCGGGCCTAAATATATTCAGTCTGACTAAATCAATTACTTTCAATTAGAATAAGAAATGTTCCTTCTTAAAACAAAGTAAATAAAAAGAAAAATCTTCATTTTTTTCTTTAACACCTAACAGTACAAATGATCACTGTATCAGTTTTTGATCCATATTTTCAATTTAAATCAATGCTATTGACTCTTTGATCACTGAATGCATCATTGTGAATCAACACATTGTTACACCCCGAGCATTCTATGTAGAAATCAACTCTACTCTCTTTAAATTCATCTTAGAATTTTTGTTTTTATGCTTCAAACCACAGTGTTTTAGTCCAACTTTTGGAATAAAGTTTGCTATTGTGGGAGGGGGGAAAACAGCTTTTTTTCCCCCGTAAAACCAAAGATCCATTAAAGTAGTTCTAAGTTTTGAAAAAAAAATCAAAGGTCAATATGACCAATAGAAATTAAAGCATAATTCAATCATTTTATTTTCAAACTGTACGACACCCATCAATAGAATTCCCCCAAATGACTTAAGTGTTCCCTCTGGATGTACTAGTTTTTATCAAACAATGTTAGTATTTAAAGTGTAACTGTTGGAAGTAGTGTGTAACAATATATTTTGTCCCCAATACTAGAAAACAATAATGTGTGTCTTTTGATTCCCACCTGTACAAACAGTTCTTGCAGATCCTGCTGGAACTTCTTTGGGTCAGTGGTGATGGACACGGGGCCAATATCTGCAAGTTCATAAATTTCACAATATTTTAGCAGAGATTTTGTTCCTCTTTTTTATTTAAATGGAAAAAAAATCCATCAAGTCTATTCAATAGGCTATGTTCTGGTTCTGCTTTGGTTAACAGTGTATGTCTAAAACACATTTATTTCAACCAAATAATAGCTTTGCTTTTTTTCTTCAATTAAACAAAACCCCTAAATCAGAACAAAGGATTTAGTTGTTACCCTCACAGCAGCTCAGCCTCTGTCAGTAAGAATCTTTATCATTAAATTTTCTAATAAGTCAGCCCAATTAACCAAAATTCAAATGACTGCCCTGTAGCATTTGAGCAAGACAAGAACCTAAATCACATATGCCATGCTGAGAAAGCAAGGACCGATACTGGACAAATTACAACGTTCTGGTCTAGTGTTAAACAAACCCAAAGCTGTTAATGATGACAAATCTATTCATTTCTGCAGGTGTGGTCGGCATTTTTATCTGGATGACTTCTTCAGGTCTCAAGCTGCAGCAGACCCAGGCATGATAGATAGGAGCTTGTCTGGGCCCTGACATCTTGAAGGAGGTCGATCGATGGAACAGTAAACAACAACAACGTCTACACAGGGGATGTATTGTTCTTGCTATAGAAACACAAGCTTTTCATTGTGGTCAGGGAAGACCCTCATTGGGAGGCTCATGATTTTGATGTCTGTGATGGTTATTCCGAATGCCAAAAAACTATTTGGACATGTTTCTGTGAGGGTAACGAAGCAGAGCTTGCAAACATTTGTCAACCTGATGACGTTTCTCATTTATTCTCAATCTATTTTCCAGTGGTGGCTTTAAAGTCCCTGTCTCCTCCTCGTGGGGGTCTGTAAAACACTGACAGCGCTGTCATAGCTCTTTGTTTGCCAGCCACTGCGGCTTCTTTGCAATCTTGGTTAGTTTACAATGTCCCCAAGGGCAGGGCACATTAAACACAGACAACATGTGTGGTGTTAGCCCACCCGCCCCCACTTGCTCTCCCCCTCAGGCTGGCTAAACTGGGGGGCTGTGAGGGTTTTCCGGAGGCTGAGGGAGGAGTATGGAGGGGGTGATTGGGGTAATTACACACAAGCAGACAGCATATGCTTCTCATCAGTGCACAAACACCATCAGAGCACTCTTATTTTCAAGCTAAAGTTCTTTTCCATGTAGAATAAGATGCTGGTAAAAGAATTGACTTAAATAAACGACTTGCTCAACAAACTCACATGTTCCTGCTTGATGTCTTACATCAGTTTAGGTTTCATGTGCTTCTTCATGAGAGGGATCTCAGCTCAGTCTGCTAAGCACTGCCATGCATGCGACAGTTGTTTGTAACTCCTCCAAAAAATATTGTGTAACTGACAGCTCCATATCAAATCAAAGAAAATGCAAACAATTATATTATCATCTTCAGTCATGTAAAAAAAGGGGGGGGGGTAAGCCTATAATGGCAGTTGTTTAAAAAAAAACTACTACTGCATCAACTCTTAATGATGTACATTTAGTTATACAAATTAAAAATCTAAGAGCCACAGATACAAGAGGTACTCTCTATACAACATTGTGCGACATGGTGGGCTGAAAGTACCTGGATCATGGAAAGGAACCAGGACAAAGTTTTTGATGGGTCTGGTTCTCCGGCTGAGGGTCTTCTCCAGGATCCGTGACGCTCCCTCAATCACCTGTTTCAGGTCGTCGTACATAGAACCGGTAACATCGAACACAAAGGCCAGAGTCGAAGCGCTGTCATCGGATTCATCAGCTTCCACAACTTGGGGGTTTACCAAGGAGTCTGCCAAGAGCCTGTGCATGCTGATAAAAAGCGCCAAGCCGAGGCACTTCAATAAGGCACCGGACATTGTTTACCCAAATTTACTGCATTTGCCTGCTGGAATGGGGCAAAATCACATACAAATTTAAAAGTAAAAAGAAAAAAGTTTTAAAAGGTTCAGGTACGTTTTCAGAGTTACTCAGACGAGTCTGTGACTTCTTCCTTAGGAAATAAAATATATTTGCAACAACACGGCTCGGCTGAAACACTTTAAAATCGAGTTGTTAACTACTTCCACAGGAGTAACATCCGTGCGTAAAGTTTGGAGGAGCGTGTGGACTGGCTGTGCGTTGGAGAGCCCCAGGAGAGTTGGTGCGCTGACGCTTCAAACGGGGGCGGAGATGGAGAGTATTATAAGGTTCCCGAGACCCAACCTGGTTTTCTGTGCTTGTGTGTGTGTGTGTGTGTGTGTGTAACTCGACCCCACCGTGACTTCGAAGCTTTCCCCTCATTCAACACTCCCAACTTCAATTTGATTTTAATCGTGTTGGGCCTCTGGGGAGGCGGTTTTCAGCAGCTTTATGCACACAATTAGCGGGGTCTGCAGTCTGTATTTTGGACATGTCGACAACATTGTCTCAGTAACAGCCTCGTTTTTATAAATAACCATGGTTTATATTCAGCATGACACCAGCCTAATTTTATACATAGCCCACGCTGAGAAATAACCTCTTGCTGTATGAATGTCACTCTTTTTGTTCATCTGAACAGAAATGCTATTGATCATTAAATGTAATAGTGGTGCTTTTGATGACTATGCTATAGCTAGAAGAAGCAGACAGGACCTCACAGATAAAAGCACTTCTGAATATAAATAATTCTGTGTCTTCTTCTGATTTAGGAAAGTTAGGAAATATTTTTTGAGACAGGAAACTTGTGGTTCACTTCAAAATACTGTGTTTTACTGTACTTAGTAACACATGCTGCAAATACAAAAAAAATCAAGGATGTAGCCAAAGGACATACTGTAACAGTCTCTGGTCAAAGCTCTGGACATTTCCTCCTCTTGATATCACTTGTCTGTCCTTGATGAGAAGAAAAAAAGCAGTTCTGAGCAGATCCAGGGAGCCCAGCAACTTCAAAAGCTGCCAAGCCTCATTAATTCACCCATCAATGCCAATACATCACAGTTTCATAGTTCATTGTTCATCATACAACCATACAGTGAAGGCTTACACCACAGAGCAAGTTGGCAAGTTAGATGCTGTGCTGCAAAGCATAACAGGCACTAAAGCTCGACATGACACCTTTCATTATTAGTGGGGCAGCACAGTGCAATACTGGATCTAGAACAGATTCCATTTTTAATACAATGCATTAGAGTCTGTGCAATCATGGATTGCTATCTTAAATTGTGATTATCATCAGGGAAGTTTAAAATTCTACAAATAAAACATGTGAGCAACAATCAATCTATAAAGTCGCCTCCTAAAATTATCCAAAATACTTGTATGTAAAGAAAATTAAACACTGATTTATATCCTTTACAAACTAAAAATACAGTAATTGAAATGTTAGACACTAAAATGCATTTTATTCTGTGCTCTTATACCATTAAACAGAGAAATTACATTAATAAGTTAGTAAATTATAATTTGCATAAGGCATAAAACATCAGTGTAGCTGATTAAAAAAAACAAACATGTAGATGCAGTAAAATTGAATGTAAATAAAAAGTAGATAAAATAAATAAAGTATTGAAAAAGGCATCATTGCATGCTCAGGCCTCACACAGTACAAATTCCAAGTAGACGATTGCAACCACAATGCTCACAAAAGCTTTACTACTAGAATTGATGTCTTGTTTGTGGCTCTCAATGAGCAGGTCTTTGTGTTGGCAAGGGCGGAGTGCAATACTCTTAAAAGAAACACTAAACCCTCAATTCTGATGTAAAGCTGTGAGAATTTGCTTAGTTGCTTGGTCATGTCGTTCAGGATGTAAGTATGCAACAGGGCCAACACTGCTTACACGTGCTAACAGGGAAATGAAAACACAACAGACTGCAAACATAATAAAATAATCTATAGAAAACTCTGTGCTACTTAAACGTTCCTCTTCAAATAAAATCAAGAAAAGGAAACCTCAAAGTGAAAAAGGAAACCAACCATCAATAATAATAATGAAAAATACAGTGCAATATTTTTTAACACTTTTGATAAAAATAAAAATTTCATTCCATATTTATGAGGAAATTCTCATAAATGCAGCAAAGCAGAAAATAAATTACCATTATATTTACATTGTACAATATACACTATACTGCTTTGTAGCTTTAAGTTAGTGTTCATGTTATAATCAACTAACACAATTTCCTCAGATTGAAATTTAAAGTCTTTCCATGTGGTGATGAAGCAGCAGTGGCAGTCTCTCTGAGCAGTTCACACACATCCAGTGCTTTCGCGCATGTGACCAAGAGGCACACAAACATTTTTGTGAGGAGTTTGTTTCCTTGGATTGTCCACCGGAAAACTGCGCTTGCAGAGATGCTCAATCACTCAAGGGTGTGCAGGGCGCTACGTAGCTGTAGAAGCACAAATAACTGACATGGGGTTGTGCTGACAAGCTTGACTTCTCCGTCATCAGAGGGAATTTTTCGTCACTATCCTAACTGGTAACGTTGATTAACATATGCCATGTGACAAAAGTTTGAAGTCCACTTCTGGGTGATCAGATTAAATGAAGCTTCAGTCCAATAGGTGTGATGGTGCTGCATTGGTATATAACAGGCAGGAGGATGCTGAACTGGACCCATCTGAGAAGTTGTAAGATAGATTACTATTTGAACTGATGACAGTGAGTAGTGTTATTAAACCTTGATATATTCAGAGCATGATAGACAACAACTAAACAGCATTACTAAGAATGCATATGTCTTCACAAGCTCACTTGACACTTGACAAAACACTGAGCAGGATGTCAGCAACAATTGGCAGCAGTCAGTGCATTACATTAGACAGTGAGAGGAGAAGACTTGTCTCGCTCTTCATTCAACACTGCAAGACTATCATACTGCCAGTAAACAAGTGGGCCATTTGAATAATTCATGAAAACAAAGTGAGAGCAGAAAATGGCTTTCACACTTTGGTATCAGCCCACAGACTGAATTTCCGTTTTTTATGCTTTGGCCTGATTAAATTAGAATTACACAATATTAACACAGAGCTGAAGTATGACCTGGGACTGAATATCATCCAAGCTGAGAGGTATGCCTGTACTAGCTTGTTAATTCACCCCACTCACCTGACATTCCTACACAAGTCCATCATAGAGTGACAGGGCCTGAACAATAGAGGGGTCTGCCTTGGAGCCTTCCTGAAACTCCTGCAGAGTCAGCTTCCCATCTGCATTCTGCAACATGAAGCAAAATGAAAACTGAAGCCTTGTAACGTTAAACACATATTTACCAGAAGGGGGCAAAAGAAACTCTTATACTGCATCATGTTACTCCTGTTCTATGCTGATAGACAGATCTTTGGTTCAGTACCCTTGAAGGATAGCCACTCTGTGCTAATACAAATCAGGAAGTGATGCACAGCTAGTCCTATGGGCTGATCTTGGCTGTAGTGAGCTGACAAAACACACAAATGCAGACTGCGTCTCATCTTTCACTAATGCTGAGTAGATTCCTGGAGCCGATGGAGTGAGGACTGAAGGCTAGCGCTGGAGGTGACTGTATGTGATGTTTATAGACTGCGGGCAGTGTTAGTGACGCTTAGATGGCTACAGCAAACAGCTCTAAACTTAATAGTGCCCATATCAAAGCCTCGGGGTGGCAACAAAGGCAGGCCCAGTTCTATTAATGGTAAACTAATAATTACTATTGCACTTAAAGCAACATCAGGCAAAGTTCTGTGATGAAGCACAAAAAGTTACATCAAATGGAACATCCTCCAGTGCATCATTTCTTATTTAATTGCTTCAGGTTCAATACTAACCTTGTCCATCATTGCAAAAATACGGTCCACTCGCTTTTCTGGTGTGTTTTCTTCCTCTGGTAACTCTACAGTGTTCCCCTAAGATATTAAATCATTTGATTTTAGACTATTTAAAAGAATTCAAGCACAAAAATGAAAATAACTGTAAAACTTACCACCATCTGATATATAGCGTCAACAATATTTAACATCTCATCCCGGGTTATGTAGCCATCATTGTCAAGATCATACAATTTGAAAGCCCCTGTAAAGACACAAGTGTTACTGCAATAATATGGAAGCTTTCATGTGTTCCTGATTTGTGGGCACCAACAAGAAGCTATTGTGATTTTGAAATGTGCCAAAGGATAATTTTTGATGTAATACTAGTCACAATTTCTTTAAGATATTATGATGTTATAACTGAAACTTACATCACTTTTTTTTACAAAAGGCTTTGGTCAGCTAAAAGAAGCCTTCTACATCTGGCTTATCTTTTGTTTGCCACTTCTTAGAACCCAATTGTGCTCTTTCTTATGCAATACATGGCAATCAACATTTAAGAATGTTTTTTAAAAAAGGGAGAGTGCATCCTCTTACATCTCAGCTTCTCATCTAGAGTCCCCCGAGAGGTCACTGACAAGGCCTGAATGAACTCAGAGAACTCGATGCGTCCATCCTAGAGTGACAGAAGTGAGAAAGAGAGTGAGGGAGATCGGGGACAAGATGAGCATCTTCCTTCACACTAGCTGTAGCTGCACTTTCAGAAGCTCCTGCCTGTTCCTTCAGGATGTCCTTGCTGTTTTCTCCTAAAAACAGGGCCACACGTTTGCTTCAAGTGAGCTGCTATTTTTATCCCGCACCTGGCTCTCTCCTGAGGATGAAATATGTCACCTCTGGTCATTAGTAAGATGGATGTTACTGCTTCACTGTCTAACATTGAAACACTGCACAAACATAACCTCAATGCAACAGTGCTGAGTTTTATACTTTTTAATGATTCTAGATCTAATATGCATATGACAGATAATTCTGTCATTCACTGGAAAACTAGTCCATTCTGACATTCATTTAATCTCAGTTTTGTTCGAATAAAATGCACCAGATTCCACCAAAATGTAGAATCAGCCTCCTAAAAATCTTCTGTGAAGGGGCACATTGTGCAGAGAAGTCTGCTGATACAGAAGATAACCAACTATAAAACTGGAACTCAAAGTGGTTCAAATACCACAAATGAACACCAAGACCTTATGTCTCAAGACACCTTACTTACTCATAAACATTTACACATTCACCATGAAAATAACCATGTTTTTTTTTTGCAATGCATAAACATCAATTTAGCGGAGACATCAACATCTTGGTCAATTTGCATTCTCCTCAGATGCTGAAGGATTGTGTTGCATTACAAAGGTCATCCTGCATTCCTTCACAACAGCTGACTACCTGTAACCCCCACTTGTTCCTGTATTCTTTTAAAAGAAACCGCCAGGCGCTCTCCGTGGCCCCCAGGGACAGCTAACTTTATCTCCACCAGACATCTGGCTAGCCAGAAAATGCTGAGGTCATGCATCGTCGATTACATAAGCCATAAAAACTGTTAAGATCAATGCATTCTCTAACTATGGGGTGCCTAATGCTAACGAGGGTCATAGCTAAACATCTGACTGATCTTTCTGACACAAAGCCTCTTAACTCATGTCAATAAACCTCCAGGGGCTCAACAATATACCGGGAGCTGCTCCCCAATACCTGTAGCTTGTCTGTTTAAATGCAATTAAAATAATAATCATGTCCAGCCGCAATAAGGGAGAGGACTGCTTAATAAGGTTGGCCTTGTTAAAACTTGCTTCATCATCACACCCTGAAACCCTCAACAGATTAGCTTTAATTAAAGAGATGGTCATTTAATTATAAAGATAATAATAATGATGTACACAAGTGAAAAATGGCATTATCTTAAAAAAACTGTGGTGCATCGCTTAAAGCTAAAATGATGTTATTTATCATGCTATACCATTACATTGAGTGCTCAATCATGAAGATAGAATGATTTGTGATGTTGAAACACTGCATGACAATATTCAGTAAAGAAAACATGGAAAATAATCCTTTAGAGAAATGTATGTAGTATTTTGTCATCCATGTCCTTCAGTATAGACAAAATATTTAGGAATTCTATTATTTAACCATTTTTCATTACTGGAATTGATCAATTTTTAAAAAGAAATGTTCTCTGGATTGATAGTTAACCTAAATGATCTTTTATCTCAAACAAATAACAATTTAACCAAACACTTATTCAATAAATAACAAAAACTCCAATACAAACCTTGTTTTCATCGAATACATTGAAGACAAATGAAGCAAACTTTGTGGGATCTCCAAAAGGAAAAAACTGCTTATATATCTTCTGAAAGCCCACAGCATCCAGCTGTCCACTGGGACAATCCTTGATGAAGCCTTTGTACCTGCAAAATGAAGCCCAATTACAGATCTTTCAAAAAGCATTATATAAACTAGACTGTAGTAAGAATTCATAATAAAGACAAGATCTGACAACCATGACAAAGGACTGAAGTCACCTCCTCATATATTACAGAAGGCATTACTGATTCAGTTTGAAAGATTATTCGAGATCAAAAAGTGCAAAGCTATTTGTCTCATTCACAGATAAGATGATCGCCTTAATCCAATAGCAAGCCCAGGGTGGTTAACTCTAATCAAATTCCTCTCTGCTTCAGTTTTGATAATATGTGCAGCTGATAGATAAGGCAGAGCACTTCCTCTTGCTCCTGGAAATGACATATCTAAAGAACGACTTAACATCTCTATTAGCCTAAATATAGAAGCATCTCACAAGCAATTTGAAGTGCAGTCACTCAAGGGCGGGCAGTTTCCTGGTATGTCTTCATAACAGAAAGCAGTCAAACTGACAGGTCAAGCAGCAAATAAGAGAGTGGTAGTCTCCACAATAATAAATGCTCAATTGGCAGTATGTAAAGGATAAAGTAGCAGAAAATAGAAGTTTAGTTAAAAAGAAAGCATGAAGCAACTACACACAAGGGGGTATTGCTAAAATTCAGTTAAGGCTATTTAAAATACAGTTGAGATTTAATTAAGGCCAAAAAGTACGGAAGTGTAGAGATGCCACCCATATTTTTTATAAAAAAAGAGACCTTATCACATTATAACAGGATAAGTTTATTGTAAAAACGTGAAACGTATCACAATGTGATATGTTATACATTTTCACAATGAATCCTAAAAGGTTATAACGTGATGTGTTTCACATTTTTACAATAAAATCTATCACGTAATAACGTGATACGTTTCAGGTTTTCACGATAAACTATCACGTTATGACGTGATACAGACGCGTTTTTAAAAAAATATATTAATGGCAGCTCTACGCTTCTGTGTTTTGGTGAATAATAAAGACTAGTGCAGAGCTTCTCCAAGAACATGCTGGCTCCTCACTCCTCTTAAACTCTTTTACTTTTAATCTGCCTTGAAGATAATGAAGCCAGCTCCATACAGTCAAAGACATGGGGGGTGCTGCTTTGAGCGGTAGCAGCCGGAAAAAAGTTCAGTAAGAAGAGAGGCGAGGAGACAGCAGAACCATGTAATTCTCACATTTGAATTATCTGGAGATGTGCAGGAAAATGAAAGCCCAGCTCACTATGATGCAATGTATAACCTATTTGGTATTCAAAGTGCAGAACACACAATACATATCATAATCGAAAGCTAACCCAATTCACCTAAATTCTTAAGTCATTTTTCAGGTGTCACTATAAAAAAAAATAAAAAATCTGTGATCAATATGACACATTTTGTATGCAGTACACATCTATGCAGACATTATCAATTTATTTTGATTTGGCAGTAAAGACACAACTGCAGCAAGTCACAAAAAGCAGTAATGAAAAGATACAAAAATAATCCAATTAATATCTATAATAAATATTTTTCTTTTTTTTCTCCCCAAAGAGAGATTAATATTAGCTCATCTTAAATTGATCTTTAAATATTCAGTATTACTGATATACCAGACCATCTTTTTTTATATAAGCATCAAGAAATGACATGGCAGGTGTTACCACACAAACATGTTGACATAAGTAGCTTTGGCTTTCCTGCATATTGGTCATAAAAGGATGTCTTATATAATTTTAAAGCACATTTGTGATTTTCCTTATTGTGGTGGATTGAGATCTATTTGAAGATAACATGAGATTATCTTATGTGTATTGTGTAGTGGGAGAATAGTAATCAAGTTATATAAGTCAGTTAGCCTTCCATGCCACTATCAGCAACCTGGGGACACATCTCTGTAATAGAAACCAAATAATTGTTATCTTATAACCAGATATTTTTGTTCTGTTGACTATTATTGTTCCCTTTTTTCTGAAATCTTTTGTTGTTTGGGTTGCCTGTTTGTTCTTTGTAAGAGGTACATATGTAAAACAATTACTTAAGTCTGTCAAAATATATATATATATATATATA
>JAPMNP010579487.1:0-10921 GCA_029874935.1 Atherina boyeri | reverse complement strand
GGTGTCCTCTTTTTGGAATATCAGAATATGGTAACCCTAACATAGGATATGTCACACAACGCAACTGTTCCAATACACAGTTGAATAAACACTGTTGATTGCAGCATAGATTCATAATGGGGTGACCAGTATTTCGAGGCCTAAAACTGGTGTTATGGAATTTTGTGATGCACGAACATGGACAGGACATAGCATTGCAAAACATCTTTTGCGGTCCCCTGCATTCCTTCGAACATCAGTGTAAATGTAAACTGAACATGTCAGCCTACAAACGAAGCCAGTCGCTACATCAGAGGAAAGAGAGTATATGAATTATTCAGCCAGCTCAAAAGCTCCTTCGGTTCAACCTGAACCTGGCGCTTCCAACTCCTGTCGCTGTCCGCGGTGCTGAAACACATCCCTCCGCGTCTCCTCCATGACTGTTCTCCACGCAATATAAACAATGCGACATACCGCAAAAGCTCGACCACCTACCTTGGTGAACACCTCTTTCTTCTCTTCTTTCTGCTTGGGATTACCAAGAGTGTTTTCCTGCTCTCTTGGGATGTCCCTAAACTGTATCTCCACGACACTTTTCTCCTTGCCCACGGTCATCGGGTCCTTTTCAGACCTCATTTCTCTCCATCTCCCTCTCCTTGCTGGCGCTAAGCTACTCTGTTCTCGCGAAAGTAGAGGAGTCTAATCTCGTGAGATGAGAGAACGTTTTGGACTTCTTTTTTTTTTTTTAATGGCTGTGCGGTCGAAGCAAGTTCATATGCCATTACCATATATTTATCTAATTTTGTGATATATGTATTGTTTTGTAGTTATCAAAAGGTGAAAACAGTTGTTCAAAAATGCATTTATTTCACACGGGAAAATAGTTTCTTAAAACATACAAGCTGTTGACAAATAAAGTTTTAGTCGTAGCCTAGTTCGTGTGGAATGAACAGTCGTCCACTCCAATAATCTGATTCCGGTGTCACTTTGTGTGGGGTCCATCGTCGCATCCATCAGTAGCACTGTAGGGGTCCTGGGTCGGGCTGCGGGGATTCATGCAGAAAGAGCTGCCGGGAGTTGTGTTGTCCACAGAGCTGCAGGATTCATAATATGACTGGCTCATTGACCGCCCGTGGACATCCCTAGAGGGAACTGAGGAAAAGTAAACAAAGTAAACTCTTCAAATTGCGAGCTCAACACAGCCCTGTTTGCCGTGGCTGGAATACTATTTTTTCAGTTATTGATCCGATATTGTGGGTATGAGACATAAATTATTTTCATATGCATCCAGAACACTTACATTTTTACGAACAGACCCCAAACTCACCACTGAGAAAAGTTTGCTTTTCGCTGCTGGTCTCCACCTGCACGCAGAGCCCGGCTTTCTCACATGTAGACACAGAGCTCTTGTGGCTGAGTACAAACGTGGAGCAGGTGTCGAGGTCCCGGCAGACCCTACTTTGAGTGTTGACACCGGTCGACTTAGACGGAGTACAGCCCATATCTCCTCAAGTTTCTACGGGTGATCTCCATTGGACACATATAGCAGTTTACAGGTATCAGAAAGGGTGGAAGAAGAGCTGTTTTTATTGGAGGCTGACGCCACACTCCTCCCCTGAGCCAGAATGACATTTGAGAGATCCTCTTTAATGTAGTCTACCCCTACAGCTATTATTTTTTAAAGAAAACAACTATGTAGTTGTCAATTTGACTATTTTTCCTTTAATACCAAGTATTATGTGTCACATAATTCAATGGTGCTGTAACTGTTACCTCAGAAGATGCATTAAAAATATTCAAAGCTATTGAGGAAAAATTCCCTCAAATCACAGATAGTTTACAACTAACGGTTTTATGTGGAACACAAAGCAACAGCAGGCTGAATACTTTCATTGGGATCTGTTGCCATAATTATCAGTAGTTCTCTTAAATTGGCAACTGTTAGAAAAAGGTCATGACTCACAATCTTAGCGTTAATGCAATGTTTTTAAGGACTTCATAAATCACATGCTTTATTCTTAAAGAGGAGAAATGATGCCAAATATTTAGATGAATACATGGTTTATTCGAGGAATTGCCAAAGGAAAAATGTTTCTTTCACCAAAACTGCTCATCATTAGCTGGCTCTTTGTTCAGGTTGAAAATCCACAGGTTAAGTAACATGGAAAATCCCGCCACAGGCAGTAAGAGGTGACTAAAGTGTAGTCATTAAATTTGTGGTGTGTGGCTGTGTTTGCTCTGTTCAAACAAGGGGTCAGTCCGCCACATTTATCCAGTGTTTTAACCCAAGGAAAAGAATACTCAATCCCACAAAAAGCATGTCAATTTCCCCCTTTAAAGTGCAGTCTTGCAAAAATAATATGCTAAACAGCAGGAGCTGTATACAAATTCACATAGATCCATGTTCAAAATAGTCATAACTTTGTCTTTCATGTTTTGTCACGTTTAAGAAAGCCATAAAATGCACAACAGGGGGAATCAACATAGAGGAGGGATAGTTACTAAAGCTGTGGTTTTGAATGTTGTCCTTGGGCTTGGATATGTGTACTTAAGACAACCCGTTACTACAAACAGTTCTTTCCAGACAAGATTTGAATCACGTGCTGGTATCCGATAAGGTGTCCAACATCATATCACTCTCGTACATATCACACTCCAGGGTTAACGAGAGTCGAAGAGGCGTCTCTAGCATCATCTTGTCCTGATTGGACACTGGTGTTTCCAATGACGACATGTTAGTCTCTTCCAACTTGGGTGAAGCCAGACTGTCAGCAGGCTCTGATGTGTTCAACATCTTCATCAGTGCTGGAGTGTTCAAGCTGCCTCGCACCTTGTCATCGATGTCTGTGCCTTAGTGAAAACAAATTATAAATGTTGAACAGATCAAAATGATTTTCTTTAAAGAAGCTTGTAAATGGCTAAAGTATAAACTGTTGGGTTTTTGTAGAAGAAAAAAAAAATGTAATCCAAGATAAATCTAACCTATGAAGGCATCTGTGTCACCGATGTACATTTCAATACAGTGGCCGAGCATTGTCACAGAGAAAGTGTCATCCCTTTTCAGTCCAAGTGCCTGCCATAAAAGGAAAAAAAAAATAAACTTAATGATACTGGTATTTTGGGAAATAAGAAAAATGTTTTTTGTTTTTTTATGACAGTTTCAGGGGAGCCATGCAGAAACATTTGGGAAAAACTGCCTTAAAACTTACCGTGTGAAAGTAGTCAATAGCACTTTCAAAGTCACCCATGAGCGTGTGCACATATCCAATGGCAGCATAGGTGGAGGCATGCTGGGGGATCAACACCAGTGCTTGACGGTGATACTCCAGAGCCTGGTCGTACTTTCTAAGAAAAAAAGAAGAAAGAAGAAAAAAAAAACCTCAAACAGCAAAACGTACAAAGGTGTTATTCATGAATTAAACTAAATGCAACGAGTAGATACACTTCATTGTTTCAGTAACAGTGTGAAGACTCATATCTACTTTGTTTTTTGTACCCAGCCATTTCTGACAAAGGCAGTATTCACATTTCAAAGCCCTGTTCTGTGCATACTCAGTACATGCAAAACAAGCTCCTGGTTCTGCCGTTACTGAAAAGGTTATGGAGTCTGTTCACTTAATGTCCGAAAATTACCAAGCAAGCCTTCCTTGTGAATATATGTTTCTTGAAAATCGCTGTGATAGTCTGAGTGTAATGCATATCAATAGGCATTGGTTGTTAAAAAAGAAAATGATAGTTTTGTGGGACAAAACAGAAAATGTATGTCAGACTTCCCAAGGACTAAACATTGCATACACAGATAAAAGTTTTTACATATGACAAATCTATAATGAACAAGGAAAAAAAAAAAAGATCACTTATGTGTCACATATTATGCAATATAAACGTCATAGAGAAGAGGTAACACAATCATTGAAGGTGTGATTATGCATTAATGTTTCTCCAGCATTATTTCCGGCAAAGCTTGACATTAAAAAAGTAGTTCCTTCTTACTGGGATTTTTAAAACAATAAATAGATATAGGAAACTGAAAGGTGTATTTGGCTCCATACTTACTTTAGTTTCCGACACACGTGACCCAAGTTGTTTAACAGGGGCTCCCACTTGTCCACAGTAACCTTAAATTAATTGAAAGACATGAAAGTATACAATATGAAGAATTGGCTACATTTCAAAGACCTGTAACACAATAAGTCTTCTACATAAAGAGCAGCCGTTACCTCATTTCCAATGGCTTTGATCTTCTCCATAGCATCAAGAAATAACCTCTCTGCCGTCTTCCAGCTGTAACAGTCGAGAAGAAAAACATTCTGAAGTTACATGAGGATATAAAAATGACTAATATGTCAAATCTATATAAACCTTTTGCTCAGAGTTTTCATAACACAAAGGTCCTATCAAACCACTGTATGTGTGCATGCATAGCTATACACTTACTCTCCATTTTGAAATGCAACCACTGCCACTTCATGTATGACGAACGGGTCCTCTGGAGCGATACTAAGAGCCTGGCTGAAGAAACGTTCTGCCAGCTTAGAGTTGTTGGTTAGACCATACTCCAGTCCAATGTAGAGCATTGGTAAGTGGCACCTAAAGGAAAAGTGCAGTTATAATACAAATTTCTTCCATCTCTTTAAAAAAAACAAACAATAATAATAATAATGATGATAATATTAATAACAATAATAATAAAGTTAAAACACTACACATAAACCTTAACAAAAGTATCTTTTGCTTCACTACTGATGTTTCTTTTTTGAAAAATTTGAAACAATGGAATTTATTACAACTGAGCTCTTACATTAGCCATTCCCTTTTAATACACCCACATAGATCAAAATAAACATATCATGTGCCACATGATAAAATGGTTGTGGGGTTTTACTCTTGTCAACTTAACTTAGCAACTTTAAAGGCTCCTATGAACCAAACCAAAGCGATGTAAAGAACCAGCACCAATGAGAGGTCTCCTGTTGGGTCTTCTCACATCTTCAATGTGTTAACAAATAAGGCAGCACTTGATGCAAATTCAACTCCATTGCAGCTTTTTAGAGGGTTACTTGTCAAAAGTCAAACTTTTATATACTTAACCTGAGCTTTGTTACTTAGGCTCAGAATAAGTCTCTTCCAGACAGTAATTATGAAAATAGACTTTTAAAAAAAAAAAAAAATTAAAGGATTTTTTTGGGCTTTAGTGGCCTTTGTATGAAAGTTGACAGAAAAGGGGTCATAGAGAGCAGGGAATGACATGCAGCAAAGGGTCCCAGACCTCCCAGAATCAAACCTGGACCGGCTGCACGCGAGGATCTATAGCCTCTGCACATGGGGCGGGCACCCCACCCACTGCGCCACACACCGTCCCGAAAAGAGACATTTTTAAACAGGCTTGGTTTTGACAGATACTTAATTTACCCACCCTTTCATCAGCTGGGCAGCAGTGAAGTAGGCAGCCATGGCTTGGTCATGCTCACTCTCCACTGCAAATGAGTGACCATAGGCAATCCATGCCGGACCATAAGTTCTCTCCAGGGTGGTGGCTTTGCTACAGGATATATAAAATAACCAGTGTCTCCGTATTAACCTAATTGTAAACAGCCAGTTGATATGGATTTAAACAGGATGTTCTTGCTTTTGAAACTACAAACACATACCTAAGGTATCGCCGAGCATGTTCGTTCTTGTGGCCGACCATGAGATAGTAGCACCCGACAGCAAACCAGGACACCTGATGGATTGTTTATTTGATTATGGCACACCAAAGTTTGCAAACAGGTTAAATCAGTGTAATGATAAAAGTAGTAAAACACTTACGGGATTGTTGGGATACAAGTCTACAAGTTTGTGTGATAGATAAAACAACTCTGGAGGGAAAAAGAAATAAGGATTAAACTTAACATCTGGCCAAACATCATTCTATATTAATGAATTACCGTTATTATGAATTTTATTACCATTTGCTTTTCCAAGCTCTACTAATGTTCCTATGTGAACTGGTAAACAGTTGGCATGGAAGGGGTCTTTTACCATCACCCTGAAAAGACAGCAACATTAACTTTGTTAGTTTGCTTTCAACTTGTTGCAGAGAATAATAAAAAGCCATAAATAAACCTTTTTTTTTTACCTAGTTAGACCACAGCCAATTAAATATCTAAATGTAATCTTTGTTGGTGGAATCTGTGCAAATCATCCCTCAAAATGCATACACATATAAGCAAGGTTGGCTCATTAAATAGTGTTGAATTTGATTATTTGTTGGATGATTATAAACCCATTATGGGCTTAGTAGAAGTGGCAATGTAAAACCGCTTATGAACTAACCCACTGACTTTTCTTTATATTTTTCAGCAGCTGCTCTTTTTATTGACAAATTATTTACCACATACAAAAACATTAAAAAAATAAATATGGAAGCTGTGGACACTTACGTCGATGTGAGTTTATAGCACATCTTGAAATCACAGTTATAATAATGCCTCTCAGCAAGAGACACCACTACATCCAAGTTGTCCTGAAGACCTTCGACCATCTCTGGTACCACCAAATCGCTAGGCTTGTTATACTGCAAATGGACAGGGGGAGAAAGTGTATATGCATTTGTATGCGTCTGTGAAACCAGATAAAATATCTCAAATAAAACAGAATATGGGACCAAACTCATTTAGGATGGACTGAGGAAGAAGGTAAGACTCTTGATATCTGGTCACAAATATTTTGGGGAAAAAAAAAAGGAAAAAAAGAAGAATTCCAACACCAACATCCCTGATGGTCAATACCATACTTATTGGATAGGTCATCGGTAGCTTGCCTGTTCTGTAAAAGGCACAAATATGCTACCGTCCATACAGGATCTTTTTCAGTACTGGTCTCTAGTTAAGACACTGTCAAACAACAGTTTACACATACAATAGTATGGTATCACAGTAAAATAGTCCAGGTGTTAATGAGGCTGGCCAACACTCCAGACGTGAAAACATAACAAAGCATACCACTAAGGAGGGCCTAACTTCGGCGCAGATGTAATGCTATTTCAAACAACATTTGGAACACATTCTAGAACCACAGAAATGCAGATAACCCCACCTTTTTCAATTTATTCTCAAAAAGGAAGTGCAACAACTCCTCCTCTCCCTCAATGCACTGCTGACTCAAGGGGAGCGAGTCAAGGAATTCTTTCTCTAAAAACAGAAACAGCATGTTACATACAGATGTATTTTCACTACACAACTTCCGAAGTATACAAAAAGATGCAAAGACGAACCCACATCATTTCCAAATTGTAACCTCACCTTCCTGTGCAGTCAGCATGTGGTGGGCTGTTAAAAGGTCAAAGGCTTCAAAGCAGTACACATCTAGTTTCAAGGCCTCTTTGTAGCTGGAGGTGGCCAATGGCCTGTTGTCCATGGCATCATAGATCTTACCCCGCAGGAGGCATATGGAGCTGCTGATCTGAAATATTACAAAGAAAGGAGAACAGAAAGAAAAACAAAATTTCTAAAAGACAATAATCAGAAATTCACAAGGCATTATTACCATCCATGTCATCAAAAAGAATCAACATTCTGAAAGAACTTGTTTTGCCAAGATGTGAGGTAGAATAAGACTAAACGGCAAGAATCTACTACACACATGTGCTATGACAATTGTCTTCATTTTACTCTAAATTACCATTTTAACAGCTGAGGTGAGTGCAATTATTGAACTGGTACTGGACATGCAGCAGGACAGCAGAAACATATCAAGTGATATTTGCAAATAAAAACAAACATGTACTGAGAGACTATTGTGTGAAATACACAAGAGTTCACAAGATGGAGTTTTTTTTTTTTAAAAAGAGGCAAATTCTTACTTGCTATACTGTTAATATTTATGTGTTTGCAGTGAACATTTATTTAAAATGTTGCAGATATTTTTTTTTAGCATTTTTTAAGAACCAAATAAAACAAACAACAACAAAAAACCTATTCTTAAGGTGTAACTCTATAGAGAAATGACAGCATTAATCCTCCAACAAAAACCTTTGGCTTTGAATTTGACTGGCTACAGGAGAAGCACAGAAAGACTGTCTGCTACTCTCACAAAGGCATGGTCATAAAACTACAGCTGAACTACAGCATCGTTACCCATTAACATGTATAATAAACCCAGTATATTTCTATAGCTGTTTTTACACATGCACCAGAGGTCTAAAAATGTTCCAGATATGTTCTGTCATGTCAGTTCAAACTTACAGAGGCAGGGGACATATCCCAGTCCTTTGCTGGCTCTGTGCCATTGTCCTCCTTTCCACTTCTGTCCAGCAGTTTGTTATGATCTGGATCCTCTGCATCTAAGATATCCAAGGCCTGCTGGAACTCTTTGGCAGCATACTAATGAAAATCAAAACAAATGTGTCTAAAGCATTAACAGTATCTGACAGGTGTTATGACCTGCATTAAAGGACATGTATGGAGGAGCTTATAACTAGTATTTGGGAATTGTCCATTTACTTACATGGCACCTAGCAGCAAGATACTGGCAAGCTCCATACAACTGTGAGAAAAAACAAGCGTTTTATATGACTCTTAATAAAACGGAGCTTAATTTTCATTATAAAAACATGACAAAGATTTTGTCGTAGATTTGTTATATCCACTGAAACCTTATCATTCACCTGCCAGTATACAATCTTGCACATACTGAAATCTCAGATAACCCACCTTGTCAAGTTTTCGAGAACGGAGGGCATGTGAGGCTCTGTGGTACTGTGAGGTTAGGTAAAGGCACTGAGCTAGCCAGTAGATATCCTGGGGATCCTCTGCATATAAAAAAAAGAGGCAAGGTTACCCAAGTGTGACCTTAAAAAGTCATTGATGAGAAGTTTCACATCACTGCTGTCATTACGTAACCACTGCTTTATCTACCAGGACTGCTTATTTTTTTTTAAACAGCAATGCTCTATAACAACAGAACTAAGTTTACATATTCAGTAGTTGGGTTGTCAGACTCCAGCAATCTTTAGAACTATGGTCACACTGATTATTGTGGTTTTCAGCAAAGGAAACACAGCTTTGCCAACTTTTGCACTAAATATGTTCACTCTGGAAATCTAGGGCTAAATAGCTTGCAGAAAGACAAAACTAAACAGCATCCTAGATGTACAAAACATGCCCATTTTAAGTTACAGTATAAACTGAAGGCATCAGTTTCCGCACAAAGTCAGGAGAAGAAAAATGGAACATGTGGCATTTTAGTGAATATAAAAACGTATTAATATTGCCATGTTAAGGAACAAATATCAAGGTATTGCAGGTGCATATTATGCTGTGTTGTTATTTAATGTTAAATAATTTGTAAACTTGGTAGGCATCAAAGTTTTTCTTTAATCTTATCCCATAAACCAATGTACTGTATGTCAATATCACAGAAAATGGACTAAAAAAGCTCCAGCTATTTTAATGAGAAAACGGTTTCTTTTCATTTTTCTAACACGCTTTGTTGCCAGTTACAGCTCTTTGGCGACATTGGCAGAAAGAACTACTAAAAGTGTTTTCACTATCGAAACCTGATTTTTTTCCCCCCCTTGATCTTGTAATTTTCCATAAAAACACATCACTCAATACATGAATAAATGATCTAATGCAGGTTGAAAACTAACATTACCATGGCGATGTTAAGGGCGCATAACACTTTTGTTGAAGAACCCGATAGACGTGAACATTTCTCTTAAAATTAAAACCCCCACGTTGAAACCGGGATTACATCGCTAAGTCTCAAAACCTGCTTGGTTTTAAACGTACCAGACCCAAATCTTCTCATTTAAGTGAACTATGTCGGACCAACACAAAGTAACGTTACGTTGTTGTATCAACTACACGTCCATAACATTATCGTCATGTACTCACCGTGAGAAAGAGATGCTATCTTGTCGGCCCAAAACAGAGCACTTTGATATTGTTGCTGTAAACAAAAACATAATGACACGGTGAGAGAAGTTTACATGCATAGTTTTATGATAATAGTTTGGTTACATGACCAACAGTTTGACCGGGCAAAAACTAAAGTTTGCTACGCTTAGTTTGCTGATAAGCTAGCATTTTTAGCTAGTGACATAAAAAATAGCAAAGTGCCCAATGTTCTTACCTGGTCAATGTATTGCCGCACTCGCTTTCTAAGTCTGTCAAGATTCATTTTGAGTATTTAAAAGGTTTAAGCTGAGAATATCAAAAGTGTGTCATTTCTTAATACAAGCAAACATGTGTACTACACTGCAAGCACTAGCTTGCTAGCTCCTAAAAAATCAAATCCGCGGCTTCTCCAAAAACTGCACCAAGTGTTCCGTGAAATTACGTTGTAGGTAAACTCGAGTCAGATCAAAAGTTCCGCCTGAATCCTAGTCATTGAAGTTCGATTGACAACAAGCCTTGAAATAATCTTCATACTGAAAACAGTAAAGTGCATTTGGTTTATTTCTGATTTTTTTCTCTGTTATGAAATTACAACAAAGAGGTCAAAAAAAGAGAGAAAAAGTTAACCACAAGTTAGAAGGTTTGTGGTTCGAATCCCGCTCCCAGCAATCTGTTATTGTGCTTTTGGGCAAGACACTTGCCTTGCCTCCAGTAAAAACATTGCTGGTGCATGAGTGTATATGAATGATCGGTGGTAGTCAGGGAGGCCGTTGGCGCGGATTGAATGGCACGTTTCTGTCAGTCTGCCCCAGGATACACAGCAAAAACTTGAGTGTTAATTAAACTCACATAGTGTTATATTTAACACTTTTTCTGAGTCCTCACGGATTCTGAGTTAAAATTTACGGAAGAGTGTTAGGGCCACTGAAGAAAAAAAATCGAATTTTGAGAAAAAAGTCAGAATTCTGACTTTAATCTCAGAAATCTTATTTTAATCTCAGAATTCTGACTTTTTTCAGAAACCTAAAACAAAAAAAAAATTTTTAGGGAGGATTTTT
>JAPMNP010579345.1:0-11508 GCA_029874935.1 Atherina boyeri | reverse complement strand
CCCAGATGAAGAGTGCGTCATAAGCCTTTCCAGTGACTTCAGCAACCCCTTAACTGAGCAAGCATGTAGCAACAGACAGCAAATGTTGAGCCATTAATTTGATTCAGGTGTGCTACAGTAGGAAACATCCTAAACCTGCAGGACATCAGCCCTCCAGTACTGACTTAGGACACCCCCGTCCAACACTATTTGGCTTTTTTGTTGCACTTCTTTGAAAGTGACACTGGAGACTTAATTTGTTGCTAAAAGTAATTGTTTATTCAGTCAGACCACATAATGTCTCAGCATACTGCTGTCCACCTTGAAGCGTAAGTGCTGAAATTTGGAAGACTTTTGTATTTTGGCGTCTCTCACGGCGGCTAATTCGGCATCCATTTTGCATCCTGTCTCTTCTCTGAGCTCCCTCAAGTGAGTAAAAGCCACTCTAATGTTGATTTGTGTCTTATCGCTTGCTCTGTCGCTTTCTCTTTTTCTCACTTTCTTTTCTTCCTTCTTCTGCAATAATGTCGTCTTGGGTTTCTCTATGAACTCCGCCATGGTGCGACTCCAGAACAGCCAGTGCATGGACACCAAGTTTCTGGCTCATGATGCAGTACCATAAAACAAATCCCAGCTGTCACATGATGCTCCAGGCTGAAACACAAAGCAGTGAAGTGCGGTTTCTCAGCCCTGGAATGCTGCAGGGCAATAGCAGCCTCAAGGATGTGCATAATGAATGCCAGTGTAACATCTACATGAGCCAGAAACAGAGTTTTATGGTCAAAAACTTATGTAGTTTTGCTTTAAGACCTAATCATTCAGACTGATTAAAAACCACCTATGATGTGTGTATAAGACCTCTTTTCATTTGTATTTAAAACCTTTGAAAACTATTTTTGTGTATTGTACAAAGAAAACAGTAGATTTCAACATACCATCTGTTCCATGCACATGCATCATTCACAGCTCTGCTAGACAGGCTTCATTTAGCCTTGGTTACATTCAGGTGGATTCAAGTTTTATTTTAAGTAGCAAAGGCCAGGGGTTTTGAAGATATATTGCCTTCAAGGATTATTTCAGGGCAATATTCAGTCATAAATTGGAAATGGATTTATGTCTTAATTTTGCTAAGAAATAAAAACCCAGTATATAATCCACATAAGACAAAAATCCCCACACAGCAAATGAAATGCTTGTACTCCACCTTTATTATCTAAGAGAAATAGCCACTAGAGGGAATTGCATCCTAGGTGCTATGAATACAATTTTTTGATCTTGTGAAGCGCTTTAATTTCTATGGATGAAGATACATGGCTTAAATGTTAAATATGATCAAGATAAATGTCTCCAGTTGCATCAGCTGACTTATTGGCAATGAACTGGAAAGTTTCTTAGTCCCAGACCTTTGATTACACCAAGCATACAGCATGAATGAGGCATCTGAAATCTACTCTAATTATTCTGACTGAGAGCAGATCTCACCAGCAGTAAGCCTGTGTGAATAGTAAATGTGTGTACAATTTTTTTTCTCCTTTTTTTCCTGATGCCCCCAGTGTCTTAATGTTATTTTCTCCTCAGTCGGTCTAATTTGCAAAGCAACATTTTTGGGGACATCTACACTTTTTTTTTCTTTTTTCCTAGACACACACAAACATGCACATTGCAGACAGAACCTATGGTGAGAAATGTGTTTTCAATAAGACTGTGACTTGGTGCAGTGTGTGTTAAGAGAAGAGCAAAATGAGCAGTTTTTCTCCAAGGAAATATCTAAACGAGATTGGATAGCTACAGCACGATCACAGATAGCACATGGTAAATGAGCCCAGACTCTGCTAGTCAACAGGGAGATAACTATCACTCCCTCTCTGGCTTCCATGTTGTTTCAAATGTTCCTTCTCTCTCGTTCATTTCATTTTTTTTATATTAATTTTTTTCCCATCGCAGTTTTCCTGGTGCACACTGCTGCTACAACATGTCCATCTAGTATATTTTTCTTCTCTAGGAGGTGTACGTGTGCAGCAGAGACAGAGAAGCAAAGCTAGAAGTACCCCTGCGTATTTAACTGCGAGTGGATCTGTGTGTCTGTGTGTGTGTGTGTGTGTGTGTGTGTGTGTGACTGCCACAGTTATGCATGCCTGCCTTCCGGGCTGGGCATAAATCATCATTAGAGATGGCAGATGTGTGTATTTGTGCAGTTGTGTATATGCGTGTATTTGAATGTCTGTGTACACTCACAGCATCTGCAGCAACTGTAGCTTTCCATGCTCAACAGGCTGCCTTATTGTTACAGCTCCGATGCTCTGTTCCGCTTCGTTTCCAAGGTTTCCGAGCCCTGGACTGTTTTAAAGCACACACACACAGATATATACACACAACCTGGACTGTCGCTGGAAAGGGTGACCTTGCACAGTGATGAGAAACTGGTTGATAAACTCTGCTGAGAGTTTACTCCACTTCCATGAAATGGCTCGCACATCGCTAGCAGGCAGATGTTTGTGTGGACTAGTGGTTTACACATTAATATATAGGCTCTGCCAAGCAGCTACTGTATTTCATCATCTAACATCACAGGAGTTCACAAGCTGACTCACATTCAGTCTGTGTCTTCAAGCCTGGACAAAGAAGTTAGCTACACCACATCTTTATTTCACACTGCAGTCAGGCCAGGTATAACTTAAATGTTAAATTCTGTGCGTGAACACCGAGGCACATATTTTCTGCCCCCAGCAACTTTGCCAGTGTTCACAAATCAGAAATAACGCCTCTGGGAGTTTTCACTTTTGTGGCTTTTGTCTGAAAACTGCACTGATCTACTAACACAGGTGCAGTCAGCTCGTTTATTTAATGACCACAGCAGTCTACCAGGAGCAGCACAAATTAGCACAGTCACAAACAAGAAGAGCTTCTGATAACAAAGAACCTGAAGTTCAACCAGTGACTCACTCACAGCTTGTCTTGTGACATGAAAGTGATGACCTGTTTAGGTAAAGTATTTAAAGGCAGGGTCCATGATGTTTTTCAAGAGGGGCGGCTGTAGCTCAGGGGAAGAGCAGTCGTCTACTAACCGGAGGATTGGTGGTTTGATTCCAGGCTTCCCCAGACCACATGCCGAAGTGTCCTTGGGCAAGACACTGAACCCCACACTGCCACCCGATGTGCCTATAGGGGTGTGAATGTGTGTGAATGGGTGAATATGACATGTAGTGTAAAGCGCTTTGGATAAAAGCGCTAAATAAGTACAGGCCATTTACCATTCAAGACCACTTTTAAAAATATTGATTCAATTCATCTTCAACACCCGATTGTAACCAACCAATTAGATGCTCTATCACAAAAAAACAAAACAAAAAAAAAGATTCACCTGGTGAGCGTACAGGACTGGAAAAATACCATCCAATCATTTGACAGTCCCGTCTAAAGCTCTCCCAGACGCTCCAAGCATTGCACGTTCCTGTGCTCTGGAGGCGTGGTTTCAGGGATAAGTCTGAAGAAAGGGGATTGGACTTCTCAATTGTATATTTTCAAAATTTAGCTTGCTCAAGTAATTTTTCCAGAAACATGGACCCTACCTTTAAGAGGCATTTTCCCTCAGATCAAAACATGATTTATGAGGTCTGTATTGATAAATAAACTTCCCGATGATATAATTAGGCTTCACTCTTCAGTTTAACTACCTGTGTTATTGTCTTTAATGGTTTAGGATTAGAGAGCAAAAAAGGAAAAGTCATTCAATCTGAAAATACCATCAGCCAGTTTCCTACATAACTGTGCTGTGCACATGAGTCTTTGACTTTAGTTGTCCGGTTAGCAAAGCTGCACAATGGAGCAACTAATCTATGTGCACCGTGTGCATTTATGTAAAAGCATAAACTGTGTCTTGGACTGTGCTTTAGAGTTTTGGTGGTACAATATTGCAAAATAGACGCTAAAACTAAATTTAGTGCCAAAATCTGCGTGCATAAAAAACATAATCAGCGTGCATAAAGACCAATCTCTACGCACTCGCCGACACTCTGCGCACTTGTTGTCGCTCTCTGCACACTCACCGTCACTGTCTGTGCGCTCACTGTCTACGCACTCGCCTTTGCTGAGTTTTGGCACTTTGTGGGCGGACAACCACCCTCCTTTCTGATTTGCCACCACTGTCCCTGGGTCGGAGCCAATCCGAGGCAGAGTAGAGTTGGCGGTTGCGGTTGGCGGGAGAATTTGATTGCAGATCGAGATGCGGATTTTGGCACTAAATTGACGCCATAGATGGTCTCGATCCATTAAGACGATTGTCATAAAATGCTTGTTTGACCTTTTCATCTGCCTCTGTCTGTACAACAGCCCTTCTGTTGGGTCCTTTGGGTCGGAAATTTCTTCTCCAGTGTAGGGAATTTTTTTCTGATTTTCTCCACATTAAGAGTTCTGCTGGACTGACTTCTGTGGTGGACCAGGGAGTCGATCTCCAGCACATGAGGACTATAAGTGGATCTTCTTGTTGGATGATTCTCTTTGCAGTTTATACTGCTCTCTCCATGACTGTGCCCATGGGGATGGTGGGGACTAGATGTGATGTGTCTGACGTCTAGCTGTCTTGCCAGCTCTTGGAATGTTGGGTTGGGGAATTGAGAGTGATTTTAACTCACCTCCTCTGGGATCCCAAACCTGGCAGAGGTCACTTTAAGTCTGAATGACCTGTGCATCAGTTGTAGATTGCAGTTGCAGCACCTCAAGGAACCTTGAGTGGTAATCAGATACGTTTGTTTTTTGTTGTGTTCACAAGTGTTCACGACCTTTTCTTTTCCATGGATGTTCAGGCAGAGGTGTAGAGACATACTGTAACACCACTGTGTTCTTTCGCTCTGCAGAGAGTTCTGGCCACCAAACTGAAAATGTTGCCCTGTCTCAACGCTTTGTCAATCCTTGATATCCATTGTGTATTTTCTTCAGGATGTCAACCTTCTGTGACCTCAAGATGAAGATCCTGCTCCCTCTGTCCCTGATTGCACATTTTTCACTTTTACGCTTGGTCTGGCTTTTACTGGGACATTGCCACTATGCTAAGGCTGTCTGCTCTTTAGGAATTTGATGACAGACTGAAGCTCACTGTCAACTGCAATGGCCACTTTGATGCTCTCCATTCTGCTTGGCGATGCTAGGATGCCCTGCATCACTGTGGCCACATAGTGATACTACACATTCCACCTGTGGGTCAGTGTCTTCCATTTGTAGGATTGTTGGCTCCTGGACTTTGTGTGAGTGATGAGGAGAGTTTTTCCTGATACATATTCTGCCTCTTGTTTATACCTCATGAGCCACATTAAGAGGTGGTGACATCTCAAAGGAACATTATTGAGAATTTGACTGTTGATAAGTGGCGCTAATGGCTTGTGAGCAGTGTCCAGCCTGAACTCATCCAAGCAGCACAGATATCTGTCAAACTTATCTCATGCACATTAACCAGCCAGCCACTCTTTCTCAATCTGGTCATAACGTGTTTCAGACTGAGAGACGCCTGGAGCAGTAAGCAACTGGCTTCCACGCTCCTCCATGAAGATAGAGCAGCGCCACTCCGAAAGATGACGAAAGAAATAAGTACTTTCCGAGTAATTGGTTGATTTTCTAATGCTGTAACTCTGTTACTAACACAGTTACTTTTAGTGAGAGGTATCTAATAATTATGATTAATGACTTTTTTTAAAGTAACGTGCCCAACACTGAAAGTTAGTTACATAGGTTGTGTTATAACCTATGACCCATCAGGTTTACGATTCACGCTGTATTTATTCTTCAGTGAAAACTCGGTCTCAGAGATCAGGTCTGGCAGCTATTGCCCGTTTGTTTTTTATACAGGACAACAAGCGCTAACAACAGGCTTCTCTAGAACGAATGTAACACCCAAAAGAGGCTGTGTGGATTTCTAATGTAACCAACACAGTTGAGGGGTCCGGCCCCCGACTTACAGATTCAGACAGCAACAGGTTGCATTTTTTGTTGTTGGGGGGAGCTCCAAACAGTGGTGAATTACAATGTGTAAATAAGACAATAAATATATTTGAATAAAATGATCTACTTCCCATTCCTAAATTTTGCACAGTGAGAGAAAAGCTAACCAAGATCACTACCACTCAATTAACACCTTCTCGGCACAATCTTACTATGTTTAATAATAAAAGCGGCATTTGACACCATCATTAATCCATCTTTCCTGCCATCCATTGTCTATACTTACTTATTCCAATACAGCATTGAAGGGCCATCGGTTATACTGGCAAATCTTTTTAAATCTAGGAATGGCTTGGCTAGATGTGCCTGTTTTGGCCATCCTGGCCATAAACTATATAGATGAACATATTTTGACAAGAATGAGTAGCCACAGTGTAGAGAATGAATCCTGAAACCTGATGGGTCAAAGATATATATACAGTACACTGTTGTCCATAAAGTTGGGATAATTTTGTATTCCACCATTATGGGCTACCATAAATCTAATAATGGAATTCTTCTTAGATAATCCACTGACATACTGTTCTGAATCTGGTGAATCTAGTTAATACACCATCACCACAAATAAGAACAAAAAGTTGATTTAGCCATTTCTGAATCAGGAAAATTGACACTTTTCAGTATTGGTTTGGAGCTGCTACAAGTGGTTATAAGGAATGTTGCACGTTAAAGTACTCCTTTGTTGGTGTCATATCTATTTGAAATGACTGTCCAAAACTGTTAATTTCTTCAATGCACCAAATTAAAGACCAATTCTTACATTCAATATATCAATGAAATCAACACTGATGAATAATGTGTCATTGATGTCTTACTAACACAGTCCATGTTGCAATGAGTATAAATAATGCAGATTTATATGCAGAACATATTTGCATTTTCATTGATATCCGTTTCAAAACCACTATAAGCATTTTCTATGCATTTTAGTACGATTTCCTCTATGTATATGTTTTGATGGGGAGGCACCAAAGAAATTATAAAAAGACAGATAAATGTTGGCATTTTCATTTCCTAGCCTGTCGTACATAATCCAGAATGTTTGTCCTGAAATGACTTTAATAATCACCCTACGTCGTTGCTTTGTTAGTGATAGGAAGCCGAGGTGAGATCTGCAAAGCAAGCGGTCATATCCCATACATGCTGTTGAATAGTACACCAGGATTTTAGCAATCCCCATTATCAATGCTACCATGTTGGTTATCACACTTTTGCTTTGCAAAGGAATGAAAGAAAATTCATTAATCTACAGATAAAATAGTTATGTTGACAGTGAAAACCTGAGCAAATCAATACCTTTCTCCACACATGAAATGGATCAGCAATAAATAAGGGAATTGATAAAGCATCAGATTGATTAGCAGAGTCAGTAATGACATGACGATCAATTATTACTTTCCATCCACACACATTGATAGACGCTGCCAATGTTGGGAAATGGACTGTATATGAAGTTGAATAAGGTTAAATCTAATTTTCATACAAATATACTGTATTACACTAAAACATCAAACCTCTAAAAGGCACCAAAATGTTCTGAATCTTCCTTCAGCAAAGAATCATTACAATTCAGAGAGAAAACATGGACAAATGTCATACTGAAATATACGGACACTTTATAGATTGAAACCCAGAGGAATAAAAATTTTACTTCCTGTTTTGGGGAAGGAGTACCACTACTCATCAATTTGATCAATCGATTCTTTTCGGTCTATTATTATCTGACTTGTCACCTGACAGGCCTCACATGTTTGACCTGTTGTGTTTCTGTGTGTGTGAACATTTGAATCTGTGCATCATTAGTATACTATAATCTCTTTACTGTAGGCAGTATGCATGTGTTAAAAGGAGGAGGGAAAGACTCCTCCAGCACATAGAACTACAGATCCATTATCCTCTGCCTACCTCCTGACCAGCTGGAGTGTGTTCCTTCATATATGTGTGTGTGTGTGCTTGTGCGTGTGCGTGTTGGACACCAGGCAAAGGAAAATCAATGGTATTAATTTGCCGAGGCAGTGGTGTGAGCTGAGGCAATCTGCTGCACACAGGGAGCCACGCTTTACTCTGATTTACCGCACACACATACAGACCCACCTCCTCTCCAAACCCACCTTCCCACATCATACCTCGCCTCTTCTCCTCTCATCTTTGGTTTGCATTCAGTGACAATATCAGTTTACAGTTTATGAGGCACAGTGGAGTGTCACGCTTCACCCGCTCCCTCTCTTTATCTTGGTGCAGGTAATTAAAAGGCAGGCAGCTCCACGGTGGCAGCTGGGAGGACAGGACTGAAGGGAAGGGCAGGGTATAGTCACCACAACACACTTTGCACACACTCACTGCCCACACACACAATTTTCTTTAAAGTAGAATGTGAATTATATTGTTACAGATGGAGAGGTTTAGTGGATTTGCAGTTGTGGTGACAGATTATTCTGCAGTGGCTGGTCTGCTATTAGTGAAACTTTCTTTCTTTTTTTTCCTTTTTTTAAAGATTATGGTACTAAATATTGGTTCCTAAACGTTTTATTTCAGGATAATTTATGCCACAATTAAACTAGAGTAGATGCACCAGCAGGCTAGCTTAAGAGAAATGACTAAAAATGCACTTTATCTACTTTCTGCATCAAGTAATACACACCCTACCTGTACAATTATTAGGCAATAGAGCATTCTGATCTTATTGTTACTGCTCAACACATTCTATAGCTCCAGACCATGTAAACCCAAATGCTTGATGGGTTTAATTCAGTGCTGATGAAATTAATATGATAATTCATAAAACAGTCCCACTTTAATGGCCATAAAATGACTTGAAGTATGACTCTACATTGTTTTTCTCATTAAGTGAATGGAGATTTATGATATACTAATCTGGCTCTACCGAAATCCCCACCTGTCCGAGTCTCCTCTTATTCCACAGCACAGACATCGCTTTGCTAAATGTGCAAGTTAAAATATTTGGGTAATAGTGCCTTGCAGGTTTGAAGGTTTGAAGCAGAGAGCGATTCTCAAGAAGAGGAACACAAAAAAACATCTTATGAACATGTTAACAAAGTTAAATACTTACTATCTTTTGTCAGAGGGGGACTTTATAAGCCCAGAGAAGTTGTGCAAATTAACTGCAGGAAACTTAAGATCAATAATTTGTGGAGAAAAGAACAGAACAGAAGTGAAAACTACCTGAAGTGCTCAGAATAGGAGGTGTCTGATCAAAGATGTGGCCATGTTTAAAAATTAAAAAAATAAAAAAGGCTGAAAAATGGCCAGCACTAAATAAGATTCACAAGTTGAAACATAAAGAGCCTGTCAAGAGATATATGAAGACAGATTTGTCAAGGGTTGTACAGATGAAATAATGGGCCATAGCTTCCTGACAGACTCACAGCACTACTCTGAATCTGTGTTCAGCAGAATGGAAGAGGGACCATGATCTTTATAAGGATGAACCAGTCAGATGTTTTCAGGATTTAAATCCAACACCAAAAAGTATTTTCAGTTTCAGAAAGAGACATTCTACTGGTAAGGGGGAAGACTTCTACAACATTCGCAGAGAATATGGTCTTTATGCAAAATCTTCGATATCAAGCAGGGAAGGCCTAAAAAATGACTATTTGACAGTGCAACCTTGGTCAGATGGGTCCTTCCAAGACATGCCCTTTATATGCTTGGAGATACTCCTTCCTTGCATTTAGAAGATACACGATAAGTGTTTGTCCCAGCAATGGTCTCAATGTTAATTACAGAACAGCTGAGAGTTTGACATGGCCATTAAACAGCTTATAGCTGTCGTATTTACAGCCTATAGCCATTTACACTTCCAATTAATACTTTGCTGTCCTTTGACGGAACAAATTGCAACATCCAGCAAAAATATAGAAAGCTAACAAAAACTTCAACTGCATTTTGCACCAATCTCCATCTATTTTCTACTGTATCTGCACCATCTTCGAGATGTTCAAAGAATTGTGGGTGCTTTGAGAACACTGAGGATACACATACATATCCTTGAAATTTAGTTAAATGTAAGAGTAAGTCCTTCAAATAACCCTTGACATCGAAATAGTTTCCTGTTGATTTGTTTTTGTTTTTTTTTAGCATATGAAAAGCTTTGGTTGTTGCCTCTGTAGAGTTTAATTTAGATGGAAATGGCTGTAGATGGGAGTTACTGAAAAGACATGTTGGTATTGGTCAATGAATATTATTAAAAGGCCAAAAAAATTATTTAGAGTTTTTTTTATGTAACACTTTGAATATTGAGAGTGGTCATGTCATCTGAGAAAAATCTTCTATGACTTGGTATACTTAAATTAACTCCTTCATTAACTATTCAGGTTTGAGTCTTTTAACAGCCTGATTTGGACTCCAAGCTGAGTCAGTAATATATTATAATTTTTTTTTTCCTTGACGGCTAGCTTTGCACTGGATGTCATCACTGTTGGTCCTGGGATTTTAGTTCAGAGGTTGAAAAAAAAGCAACATGCTCTGTTTTTTTCCATTTGTCCAGCATTAGACCAGACACGGCTAATCTAATGAAGAGTGTCCTAATCCAATCAGACCGGTTGTCTGCTGAACCAAGTCAAACAGAGCCACTGCACTGACATTGTTAAAATTGTTCATTCAATACACAGCCTCATACTAAACATAGTCTTCTAATGGGTTTACGCTGTACTGCTAACCTGCTGTTTTATTGTGACTCATGCCTTATTTGTAAAGCATGTTTCAGCATCACTTGTGGATATTGAAACAATTGACAAAAGCCAGTTTTGCACATGAACAGCAGAAATGTTCAGGAAAAAAGGTCTTGGCTTTTTTCTGCAGTTGCTGTTCACACATGCACCTCTCAGTGGGAGACTTTTGGTTGGAGCTACGCTCCCACAGCGTGAAATACAAAGGGGGGTAGGGGTGGGGTGGGGGCAATTGTCTAGAGTGCCAGGAGGCAGGAAATGATGCAAAAAGTACAGTGTGGAAATTGCTGTGTTTCCATCACAGCACACAGAGAATGGTGGATGAAGCTCTATAATGACTGTTCTGTGTTGATATCAGTACCACTTGTATTCAAATGTGACCACTTAGTCTGAGAGAGGGAAAATCAACATAAATGTAATCAGAATACAAAATAAAGCAGTAACTCTTCCCAGTATGTGTAATTGCCCACTTGTTGCAAACACTCGTAGAGTATTACTGCTGCAATTACACATTTGTACTGATTTTGACAATGAGCCTAAGTAGAAGATGTCTACAAGAATTCTGAAGCAAATTTAGCAAACAGTTGCTTTGTTACCTTCTGGACACCACTGGAAAAATTATCTTAATTGACATTAACCTTAAAGGTGATCTATAGAACTTTGGTTCCTCCCGGTCAGTAGACGGCGTTTTCTTGCTCCTACCGTCAGCTATACCGGTTGCCAGGTTTGCAGAATGTCCACGGGGAGAAGCCACGATTATATAGTCTGCCGTGATGTCTAGCAATGAGCCTTACGTGGTAGCCTAATGTATCAGATTCTTTCTGGTGTGCCATATGACACCCTTACACAC
>JAPMNP010579202.1:0-14065 GCA_029874935.1 Atherina boyeri | reverse complement strand
CTGCCTTCTCCCCCCACTTCCCCTCTCCTCCCTCCCTTTGCTACATCTCTCCCTCTCTTTCCTCAGCCGTGTGCACTTGTATGTTTGTGGAAAAGGGGTGGGCGACGATGGGGCAGGAGGGCTTTTCCGTGACCAACAGAGTCAATGATACATAAGCCACATGACCAGCTAGTCTTCTTATCCAAGGCGAGCAGCACTCACATGCACAGAGACACGCTGACAGACAGACCTGCAAGCTGACTTCCAGCACATTCACAGCTTCACTGAACTTACTTCCTTTTCTTTCTGACAGAAGAAAAGAAGACACACACACACATTACAGACCTCCGTGGGAGAGCACAGATAAAGACGTGCCTTCCGTCATAGAGTGGCGCTGTCACAAACTGATATACAAATACAAAATTAGACAAATAGAGACACACAGTAGGCACCCATACACACATATTCCCACATGCACACATAGGGGAGCAAACAGTCTCTCTCTCTCTCTCTCTCTCTCTCTCTCTCTCGCTCGCTCAGCTGCTTCCTTCTCTCTCTCTCTCTCTTTCTATCTCTCTCTCCCCCTCCCATCCACACACACACTCACACACACACCACTACAGTATATCAGCGAGTGACTAGCGGAGAGCCAGAGGGGAGTGCAGAAATGAATGTGAAGATCCTGACGCTGGTGATTGTGCTCTTGGTGTCTCTGCTGTGTTCTGCCAGTGCTGGTGAGTACAGGAGAGGCCAGCCTTGTCGCTTGTCCTCTCCCTCTGCCTTCTATTTCTCTCTGTTCACGTTTGGCTTGTGCAGGCAGCTATAGTTGATCAGTTACCCAGTATGGTTAGCCTTGTGTGGGCTCTAAAAGGCAGGAATATCAGCACCTGGTTGTATACAGTACTGCACTGCAGTGGTTATACTGTCTGCTATTGTACTGCCATAGCTCTTAATGGTAAAGTTGAATGTAGGTTTTAGATTGGATGGATCATATTCCTCACTGCCACAACCTTCATGTACGCTTGTTAGACCTGGAGATAAAATGTGAAGGATTTTATTAATGGATATTAATGTCTTGTTCTATCCCTGGATGATGGATATGCCGGATGTATGTGTGACTGTGACTGTGTGACAGGCTGTTATGAAATGTAAGATATGCATAGCACATGTTCTGTAAGGTGGAATGAACCTGATCAATTTTTTGGCCTGACTCCATCTGACTCAAGTGCTATTATTACATGACTATGAATGTGTAGCACCTATAGATGCATGCATGCCTCCTGTGGTGATGATAATGAAGCCCATAATTGTTGTACGCATCAATGAGGGGAGCACAGATCCCAGATGCATGGATTGTCTCCGGAGGGACTCAGCTCTGACGCCCAGGAAAGTGCTGCTGTGTCTCTGGAGCTGTTGTTGGACTAGTTATCTTTTCCGCTGTGCACCTAAAATGTCTGTTATTTGCCAAAAAAACATTGACTTGGAGCAATCGTACAGGGACCAGGCATTTTATCCCTGATGTCTGATGGGAGGAAATGAATTCTAAGAAATGTGGTTGTGGGGCCAGTTTGGAGAGTAATGGGCAATCTGCAGATGCGATGCAGGTAACACTGTGCTGTGAAAAAACAACATTAAGGCCTGTGTAAATGTCTAGACTATTCCTGAGATTATCACCTAACTACAAACTAGAGTGGCTCAGCAAATACACTAACAGGTTGTGTTTATATTCAGCCCATGTGGAAGATGCTATACACACAATATGTGTCTGCATATAGCTCACTTATCATATGATGAAGCAAAAATGATTATGTGAAAATGATATATCTCCACATCTTGGAAGATACAATCTGATGCATTGACACAACAAGATTCTTTATAAGCTATAGTGCTAAGTGTTTTATAGATAGTAGCTGTAAGATGCTGTGTAGACTTTATGTTTGCCGTCCACTCTGTGTATCGATCCATGGCCACAGCACTCAAAGCTCCCATGCACCCCGGCACATTCGTTACAGCGACATGCTATTTTTGTCTAAATGGGAAGCAATTATCTAGCATCATAGTCAGTGTCGCTTTTCACGCCCTGCGTGTGGCTAAGCATGTTCCACGCCTGAGAGCCCACCGTGCTACCAATGATGGGGAAAACAAGGCTGCTGTGCCTTGGGCTTTCATGAGAGCTTATCCTTCTCAATGGTCAAGTCATGCCACTTATGTGCCTATCGGTTCCCTGGCTGCTACTGTAGTATCAGAGAGGATGCAAGAGAAATGGAGTGAAAGAGAGGCAGGGATGCAAGAGTGTTGCGGCGTCGATGGGTGTGGGGAGGGATGCTAGCTGGAGTGTGTCTGCGTAGCACAAGCCTCTGCTACAGTATGCGCTGTCGCGGGAAGGTGTCGGAAGAGACTCTGCATGTAGGCAGTGGGTGTGAAGCCTTTCATCTTGAGACAAACGCTTTTCACGTTTAGTGGGCTTTCTCTCTCTTAGGCATCTGCGTGTGTGCGTGTGTCTGAGAAAGATATAACGACTAGGAGAAGGAGAGCATGTGTGTGTGCACATAGAAGTGAATCTGACTGATATACGGTGGGGAAGTGTGCATGTGTGAGCTTTGATTGTAATTATGGGTGGGGATGCATATTAACAAGAACTCTAGCACAACAGGCAATTCACTCAACATAAGCTACTTACAATATTCATTCAGCACACTAAATGAGCTCCTGAGGCCTTCTCTATGTAATATTAGCATCCTTTAGCAGTGCACTTCAATTACCCATCCTTGAAAAGCACTCTGGCTCAAGAGTCGGCTCCAGCTTTAGACATGTGGTATCCATAATTCATCCTGAGGTCGACCACTCTCCTTCCCTCTGTGAAAGTCTTATGGCACATAAACAGTTTTCAAAACATGTCTGTCACAGTCTTTCACAAGATACCAAAGCTTCCCTTTTCTCTGCAATTGAAACACCCTGTCAGTCTTCACCCAGAGAGTCACAGCATAAAAACAATGGCAGCTGGTTCAGACATGCACACACACTCACCCATTCACATATATACACAGGTGCAGATATGCAGCCTGGGTGGAACAGGTGAGGCTACGGTGACTGTGAGCGGGGCCCAGATCAGAGACATTATCTGGCAGAGAAATCGTCTGCTTGGGAAGTGGGCGATTTTATGAGAGCTGTCAGCAGTGCTTTTATTCCATATTAAACTTTGATGTATTGTTGGGGCTATACCTGCTCTGTGGCCCCAGCATGCTTGCATACTTCACTAACTCCCATTTTGTTCAGATGCTCAACCAAAAGTGCAGCTAAAGCAAGGACAACCACTACACACGCAGCTGCTCATTAAGGCACACAGAGCCTAGTTAGGTCTTAATAGTATGTGAAACCAAATCTATAGACATAAATCAACCCTAACCAGCAAGCTTTAATTTATAATCCCCAGTTTTTCTAATCTAAGGAAGGTGTTTGTGCCTGTGGATGTGTTTATGGTCACTGTAGGGGAAAGAAAAGCTGCTAAACTTTTCCAGATGTCCAGAGATAGCGCAATAACTGTGGGCAAACAGTTCTGTCGAAGGGGAAGCAATGGTAAGGTTATTGAAGGATTACAGTAAAATCACAGAGCCTTTTTTTAGGCACAGGAGCTTGAGAGGACCAGCTGGGTTTATATTACACACACTACACAACACACCCACAGGGTCAGATGAAATCCATTTCGCGAAGAACCTGGATTTCCTCTTAATGCAGCATTACAAGAAAATAGAGCCAATAACCTGCAACATCACTGAATTTTGTCCACTACAGACACACACAAACACTAAATGTTTAATATTATGAGTTGTTTGGAAACTCATTGAGTTATCAATATTTTTCAGAACACTTTTGGATTTAAGAGAAGCATCAGAATTATATGTTTCTGATCACACATTATGCAAAATTATAATACTGGCTGGCTGTACAAGGGAAGATTGACAGCTCTCTGAGATTTTGACACAATTTATAATGCTATGGCAGGATTGTAATGCTTCTGGTTGTATCATGTATGTCTAATAGTTGGGATTGTAAAAAAAAATTACCCCAGGAGTTTCAGAGGCAGCTGCAAATCTATAACTCACAGGGTTCCCATTTCTTTTCTTTGTGTTGATAATCTGTAAATGCATATTTTCAATGATACAGTCACAATAACCTAAACCCAAGTTACATGATATGTAATTCAGTGTTTCTTGAGAAATTAGTGAGGTAATCTTTAAAAGGCTATGTGTGATAAACCATTTCACATCTGTATATTTTCACTCAATATGAGCTTGTTGAACGACACCCACTAACAATTGCCGAGGGGTGGGAGTTAACAAAGAGATTTGGTGAGAAATAATAGCTCATTTGGTAGGGATATAAGGCTAACCTTTGGGCTAACAGTCTCAAGAGACCTAAGCTGTTGAAGACTTTGGCATATGTGACTGCTGGGCTGCTGTAATGTAATTCAGAACCATTTGAATGAATAAATCTACTCACTTAGATCTTCCCTTGAGAGCAAATCCAGTGAAGGAGAAAAAAAGCAAAGAAGGAGTAAAAGACAGTCCAAGTGGCAGAAAAGTAAAAGGGCAGGAAGAGAGCTGAGAAAGTGTTGGAGCTTTACCATGCAAGAATTTGCAGCTACATCTAAAAAAAAACTGGCTGATTTGGTATATTTTTTTCTAAGGTTTCATGTGTGGTATAATGACATTGCTAGTCAGCAAAAAATGTCTGTCTAACTAGTCTTGCTTCCTTTTTTATGTCTATTGTAGTTCAGACCCCGTTTGAGTTTTGAGGGCCCTCAGTTTTGGGTGAGAGGTAGTGGGGCTGAGGAAAGGGTCCTGTGTTAACCAGAGCTCATGTGATCACCAGACCCTATCCTCGGGCCCGGGGCACTCCTTGCAACTTAATTAGAGCCAGATATTTTCAGAAACAGCTCTATTTTCCACCAGTGTCCAATATTAAAGTGATTTATGACTCCTTTTTCAAAAATGAAGTGTTACATTTATAGTGGTTGTACCAGCAGATCGGATTGCTGATCAAGATTGGACTGGACATTTTTATTAACAGCCTGCCAGACCACAGAATAAATATTGTGGTCTTTAAGAATGCAGGTGCTTTAATTACTTTCAAGCTCAATTTGTAGGAACCCAGAATGGGAAAATATGACTTTTTTATATTGCTTTGGGGATGTAATTTGTGGTAGAAAATAATTTTTTACAATAATTAAGAGGTTCTGAGGAAGCAGAAGTGAATTACTCTAAAATATCAAATAAATATGGTTAATGGTATTGTCGCCATTAACTTCAAACCTCTATAGACACTATCGTGGATTAGGACATTTTCATATAGCTAAAAGTGCTGCACAGCTGGCTGTTGTTTCGCTGCTCTAAGACAGATAAGGAATTTCAGATCTATGAAAATAGGAGTGTGGATCATAGCAGGATTTAGTAGATGTTGGGTTCATTTAGTGACGCCCCCATTGGGTTCTGCCTAAACTAAAGGCCTTAAGGCAAGAGAATGCATTTGTCTCCCTTACTCTCAGACAACCAAGGGATGTAGAGGTACACCTCATGTGATTTCCAACTAGTATGCACCTTATGTTTCAAGTCTGAAATTAAATGCTCAAAAATGTAAAAATGCCCAATCTTCCCATCTTCCTCACAACTGGGTCCCCTCTGTGATAACACAAAAATCATTCATTAATGAAATCATGCATTATTCATCTAAATCACTCCATCTTTGTTCACAACTGTTCTTTTCCCTAGGAGACTATTTCACACGTACACTTAAATGCTGGTCATTTAAATGATCGCCCCCTGACTAATAGCATGGATCTCCCCACATACTGTTTCCTGGATCAGGACAGGGGCCCTCACTGTGTCCCTCTGTCTTGCTCACCAAGGAAGAGAGGCCTCCCTGCACTCAGAGCCCCTGAACATGAACATGAACAGATGTTTGTAAAAATAGAAGAGCAAAACAATATATGGAATTCATAAACATGCTTGAGCATCAGGCAAACAGTTTATCCTCACCCTGTGTAGACACAGCAGCCTAATAAACACTGAACTTGAGCTCACCTGCAGAACTCTACAGCTGAGCATGTCAGCAAAAGTCTTTACAGTTTTTATTCCCTCACTAAATATATATGACGAAACTGCTTATCGAGTTTTATTGTATTCCCTTTACCCTGGGGGCTTTTTAAAAAAAAGCACCACAGAGCAAAATATCAGTGATCTGGAAATACTTTTCATTAAAGTAAGAACAAAACAAATGTACCATGACTGGAAGAATTACTGAGAATTGAAATAAAACTCACTTTAACTATACTTCAATTCATCTTTATCATTTGCTAAACACTAACATCAGCAATTACTGCTATTTTCAGGCCATTTGGCTTCTCTGGCATCAGTTTTACCAACTAAAAGCTTGTTATTAACCAGTGCTGGGCAGTAAATCAGCTACTGTGAGGCTTCCAGAGATATTGCAGCCATGTGGTCATTTTGGGTTGCAGCTGTAAATAATTTAAGGATCTTGTGTGATGCAGAGAAACAATTTAATGCTGTATATTGACTTACAGTAAACATTAGTTATGCTACTTTACACATGATTTAGCACTTATTTTCCCACATCTTTAGACATAGTGTTACCTCAAACAGTGACAGGGCTAGATAATAGCTTATTTAGTGATTATCCTTCAATTTAAATTTTTAGTTTTTGAGTTAGTGTTTTGTACTTTTTAGTTTGGTTAAGTGGTAACACTGTCTGGTGCAATGCTGGAGCTATTTTCCTTTAATAGCGCAGTATATGCTATAGGGAAAAGCGATGGTCTCCTCAGGCTGTAAAAGCTGCAGTGAACCCTGCACAAGCTTTCTGTTTTTTCAATTTTTCCCACATCTCAAATGGAAGAAAGCACACAGGTTCACAGTGCGGGGGGGTTGATGACACAGGAGAGGGCGGGGCTGTATTTCACATCTGATTAGTGTGCCCATGGAAACGGATGGTTGGAGGATCCCTTTGCCCTTGACGAACAATCTCTGGAGATTGGGGCAACGGTTGGTATCCTTACCTACTATACTTGCCATGCGCTGTGAGGTTAACCTTGCTGCTGTTAACGGAAACAGCAGCACCAGCATCTCTTCCGCTCCTGCCCTCTGCTGTTTGGCACATTTAGTGGAAAGTTGTGAATAGAAATCTCCCCTTGGAGTTATTCTATGTTTACATCACAGACAGCTCATGCTCAGTAGGTTCCAACCTGCAGTAACCTTGTAGCCACAAATTCACCTCTTCAGCTAGAGTGGGATTGTGAATAAACCAACAGGCAGTCAAGTGGTGAGGGGAGTCAGTGGCTTCATTAGCTGGCTCAGTGCGGCTGCCTGGCCCTTTGAACTCACTCCGCTCTGATCATAGCAGAGTATGCAGTCTCACACCTCATCATTTCATACACTCTCTAATTCAGGAGCATATAGCACTATACTTCACAGGGGGCTGACTTATTCAAAGGGACAACTGTAAAAAGTCGGAAGCCACAGGGCTCTGCAGTTTGTTTTCAATTAGTTCTGAACCTTCAGTGAGTGTGGGGGGTAACTTTCAGAGCAGGGCAGACAAAGGGTTAAGCTTAAAAGCTGCAATAATGGGAGAAACTTTTCATGCACTTTGGTTTCCTCACTGGATTTTGTGTAGACAAAGCCTGCCTTCAGCTCAACCACAAGCCTAGCATTATCGTAGTACAACAATGCTGCATATCAAACAGTCCCGATAAAAAAAAGTGCTCATGACCAAAACAAACTCTCATCCCCCTCCCTGAGATGAACACTCACACACAAAGTGTGGTGGCTCACAGAGGAGATTGAAAACATCACACACAGTCAAAGAGCTGACCATACATTCAGACTCCGTGCTGTGCAATTTGTAAATTGAGAACCTAGTTAATATGAGCTGACAATGTTATTCCTTTTGCCCCAAACTGAGCACCATTCACAGCAGCTGCCATGGTAACATAGTCTGAAAGTCAGCAAGCAATTGGTACCGGTTTCTACCAAGGCCCAGACTTACTGTTGTGCAGGCAATATGCAGTATGTCTGTATGATGCTGTAGTAGTGTTGGGCTTATTCTAGGTTTAAAGAATGTGTGTCTTGTATCTGGCACATCTAACACATTTCATCCTTGGTTTAATAACCCTGATCCTTTAATGTGCTTATGTAGTGGGAGCATCACTACTCATGACATTATTCTGTCTGGATGTGTGGGTTAGTATGTCTGAGGTAATGGCATTCAATACAGATATTCATTAGTTTAAGCTACTCCTTTCCTTTGAGTAACTGGAGGGGGAACCACACAATGTAGACAGAAGGCCTGTTCCTCTAGCGTCATGGTGATAACCATGGATACACACACCAGGGTATTAATTCTTCCTCTCTCCCACTCGCACAAACATTGTTTTATTAGCCATAAAGAACAATAAGCTATACATATCTCCCATGCAGACTGTCTATCTTTACATTTTAATTCATATGTAGTAATTATTTTGCAAAAAAGTATATCTTAAGGCATGAGGAGAGCTTTAATGTTATTAATGCTTTGAGAAAATTTGTAAGGCTTGTAAGTTTGAAAAACTTTAGTTGTGTTATTTAATCCAATCATTTTGCAGTTGGGTGGAAAAAAAGACACAAATTTTACTTGCATCTTTGGGAGGATTATATATAACACTGCGGTGCTTTGAGAAAAGTGCCACTGATGGAATTTTAAGGTGCTCGAAAAGACTAGACAATAAAGACCATATATAATGTATACCATGATCATGATTTTAAGTCCCCCCGTCAGCATTCTACAATGCCAATTACCTCTTAACATAAAACGTCTGAGACAGATAGAAAGGTCCTTGATCAGAAAGTAAGGTTTTTTGATGATAACTGAAGTACTGGAAAACTACTTTAATTTATCCTGGCATATTAAAATTCATCCAGGATATATCATCTGGAAATCATGAACCTCCATACAAAAATGTGTTGACATTTGTGGGCCACAAGATAAGTCACGGGATCACCAAAAATTTCTCCTTTGGGTACCAGAGGAATGCTTCTTGATAAGACAGCCGATACCTCCTGGCATACTTTGGCCTGGCCTGATCACCATAGTTTAAAAAACATCTACTTTGCCAGCTTTGTTATTTTGGTCAAGATGTCCTCTAGCCTTAAAAGAAAGCAGAAATGAACAGAACTGATGCATTTCTTCAGTTCAGTACACATTGTTTCTCCGCTATTTGTTTACACCTCAAGATACAATCATATAAAAAGGAGTAAGCAGAATGGAGAGGTGACAGATAATTGATGTAGCAACTATGAAAAAACACACAGAGGAGAGATTAGATCTGAAAAGCTCAGCCGACCATGAAAATGGATCTATGAGATTGCACGCAACAGTTTCATGATGGGGGTTATGAGTAATGAGCGAGACAGTTAAACAAACAGATAAAATTCAAGAGGACAGCAAATCAATTCACACTGACGAAGAATATTAAACACAGCTGGGATCAAATTTAGGTGGCAATAATTCACTATGCATGTTTACATTTTATATTTCTGATAAACGCAACCCTCTTGTGTACTTGTTGCTGTAGTAAATCTCCCAGGCTGGCATAGTTTAATGTATTGTGTCTTGATGGCAGCAAAACCACTACGTTGTGGCTGCATTTACAAGTTCACACATTTGTTATGTGGTTGTTTTGGCAGTTGATACACACAAATCTCCTTTACAACTATTAATAAGCAGCTCCAGCCTATTTACCATGCTGTGTTCCTGCACTGACACAGCAGTGTGATATATAGTTTGCACTTGCCAGCCATGAGGGCAGCTGATGAACTTGGCATTGAACCAGAGGACATGCCATTTCTCTTCTCTCCTCGGGCTGGATGGACAAGCAGAAGACGTATATCTTTCCAGACTCAACTGATGGACTGTTGCAGAATCAACAAGGATAAACTGTCAATATTCTACTTTCCGCTGTGGCATGATAAGACAGAGTGTGAGCCATCTGAAAAAGACAAAATAACAGATATCACCTCAGGAAGTTTAGAAACTAGGACATGGAGAACAACCACAGAGGTATTCATCATCAGTCTGGAGACTGGCCAGTTTATGACACTGTCAACTTCTCTCATCTCTAGATGACCACCTCTTCCTCTCCTTTTTCACCCACAACCACTCTTGCAAACAGCAGTAGCAGTGATAACAATGCATGCCTGAAATTCCTCCTTTATTAAACTTTAATTGGAGAATTACCATGTGAGAGAAGATGAGTTGAGTTATGGCAGAAAGAGTGCAAAATTGAGGTTCCAAGGTCACCAGAGGAAGGTGTAAGATGCTTGTTATTGTGAGACATATGCTATCCAGCTATTTAACTGTTTTACCAGCTGAACGCAAACATGGAAATCTCCCATGGGAAAAGATCAGACGTGATACTACAGAGACTGGATCCAATTTCAGAGCAATAAGATAGGAGCGATATCTTTGTTTATGGAGATCAAATCTGCATTATCCAGTGATGAACCTGCCACGGAGACAATCAAAAGATCTTATTCAGGAGCAACAGATGCTGCCACATTCAATCTATACGCATTTCACCATAGATGGGTTGAGACACAAAGCTAGGTGCTTATGTGTCTATCACATTGAGATGCTTCCCATACAGGCTGCAAGAGTTAATCTATACTGCCACTGTTATCACTGAGGCCTGGCTTATTTTTAGCAGCTTTCATTACACTTTTCTCTCTAGCCAGATAGGATAGGTTGAAGTTTGTCAGGAGAATCACGAGATGTTCTCCCTTCAAACCTCAGTGCAGAGTTGTGGCTGACAGCTTGCCATGACGGGAAACATCTAAATTGTCTCATTATTGTCCTGGGTTATGACAGGCTGAGCCACCCGGAGAGGCATAGCAGATGAATTGTGTGAGCCAAGGTACAATCACTCTACCAACTTCCACTCCTATGTGTGTGTGTGTGTGTGTGTGTGTGTATGTGTATGTGTGTGTGTGTGTGTGTGTGTGCATAGTGAGTCTTATATGTTTGCAGCTTTAGTTAAAGAAGACCATCACTAAAACGCCAACTGCCGTCAGGCATTGTAGCTTTCTATTTGCTGCAGGCATCATTGCTGGACATGTAAAGCATGAGTTTGCTTAAACAAATTTTCTGTTACCCTCTTTCCAACTTGTTTGCAAACCTCAGACTTATAAGTTTACATCCAAAAGTGTGTGTCTTCAATTCTGACCATCTTCTTTACTGAATGAAGGATTTGTATGTGTGAAAAGAGGTGAAAAACAGCCAGTTTTTTAATTTTTCACAAGTTTTTGCTGCATGTGGGATTGAATGCAACTCTGTTTTTCCTATACTCTGAATAGTTATGGTATTGTTCAAGTTATGATTAAGTCAGGCTTCACTCCACCTTTAAATGTGATCACTCAAATCAGCTAAAACAACTTCTGCAAATGAGATGTTGAATGAACTAGTTTGTTTTCAAGCCTGCTGACATTCTTGTGTTTCTGTGTTCTGCATCTAAATGAAGAGGGTGTTTCATGGGGGAAAAGGAAAGAAACAGGACCTCTCTATAAAATTTCAGTTTGCCACAAAATCTACTCAAGCATAGTGAGTATTAACATTCAAGCCCCTGGATTTGAAAGAAATTAACTGAATGCCTTTAGAATGTGTAAACGTCTCTCATTCACTGCGTATCTAGAACAATAACAAGAGGATAATACTCAGATTAGTGCTCCAAGGGGCAAAGATGTGCTTTAGATGCGGAAATATGCAACCAAGATTTTCTTTTACTGCAAATGAATTAGCCCACTGTTAGTCCATAAATATACTGATAAATGTGCTTGTGGAAGAGGATTAGCATGGAAATGGAACTTGAGATGTCTGGCATTTCAGGGATATACATTGAAAACATTCAACAAGCTATCCAGCTCAGTCATGCATTTAACCATTATTTAAATGTGAAAGCCTGAAACTCTTCTTGTCTTCCTAGTTTTCAAGGGAAGTTGTACTTTTAAAGGAGTCTCCATACAGTCATAGTTTATTTGCCTTTCTTTTGACTGTTTAAAATCCTGTACTTGAAGATATTTGCCCTCTATTCAATCAAATTGAAGCTATCTGCTTGAGAAACAAAGGGTTTTTAAATGCAGTAGCCAGGTTTTAGAGACAGACCATAAAATCTAAGTCAGCCAAAATGTTCAGGGCCACAGCTGTGCCTTGCTCATTTAACAACATTTAATATCACAGCTCTGCCACAACTCACATCGACTGATTAAAAGAATTTTAAGAAAATTGCAAACCTAGCATCATCACCGCTTTTCTAAGCGGCTCAGCTGCTTTCTTCAGTGTACTTTTTTGCTTTTACAAGCTTCTGCAGTCGAACCAGCCAACTTATCTTAAGCTGTGTCCTCACCCAAGTGCTTGTAAAGCTAAGGAAGGTCATTCCCTCGGGAATTCTAAAAATGGTGCCAGTCTTTCTGAGGGGAGGAGACAGGAATGTCATGACCTCATGTGAGTAATGTCAATCAGCTTTTCAATGGAAGATGGGCAAAGAAAAAAGTGGTTGGTTTGGCTCTGAAGGAATAATCGTCTCTCAAATACAAAGAGAATCATTGGAGAGGTATTAAGTAAATGCATAAGAATGCACTGCTGAAGAGAGACTCCTGCCGATTCTTAATCGTAAATTCAAATCAAATTACCTGTTGAGATGACAATATAACCTAAACTATAAACTGTAGGCAGGGAGTTTAAACAATCCAGTTATTTTGGACGGTCTAATAAAAGACACTACTGAATTGGCATACTATGGTTTAAAACTCCCAATATCCTCAGTTCCAGTATCTCTTTAATCATGTGCATGAAATTCTCCTATAAAAACTCACTATTGTATGAGATTAATTGATTCAAACTACATATTCATCACAGCATACATGGCAGCTTAATATTTGACCACTTTCACATGAAGTCCTTTGTTGCTTTTACTCAAATTTCACTGAACTAAAGAACGAGGCGCAGTGTGAAAGATCACCCATATTAAATATCCCATTACAAATAAAGATGTGCTGCAAATCATTACAAAAAAAAGGACCCAAGAGTAGGTCTGTCAGTTTGCGATAGGTTGAGAGGTCACAGACACTTGAGGTGGACCAAGCCATGTGGAAAAGAAGGGCTTAAAGGGATCAGGCCACACTTATTGAGAAATGACTAAAAACATCTGGGATCACTCTTAAACACACGCATACTCACGCACTTAAGACATCCACACGCTCCCTGTGAGATTGAGTGCTATTAAACTCATCCCCAAGCTTCAGACAAATCCTGCAACAAGATTCACCTCCAGAGGGTTTGGTTTTGTGCGGAGCTTGTAATCTAAAGGGAGAGTGATGGAGACATGAGACACGAGGGTTTGGGGTTCTCGCCTCTGCCAGAGTTGCGTGTTTCTGCAGTGTTTTGTGTTGGACCACACCGACTTGATGAGCAAAAATGCTGGGTGGGCTTAAAGGGGCCCACAGAGGCTCTCCCACAAGCTTATCCATACATGTCTCTTATTTCCTCATCCATTACCAGTGTGATCCCTTTTTCAGATCATGCTACTTCTTATTAGGCACTGATGGACTTGGCTCAGGATCAAATTGTGATGCCCTGGATGAGAGAGTGTTCTGTAATACAATCTGAATCTACTGGAAAGACCATTTTTGTGTGTCAAATTGATCTTTTCTTTGTGTGTGTCTTCCAGGTCCAATGGCCTCCACGGAGCATGGCAGAGAGCTGAAAGAGGCAGCAAAGATTAGAAAAATGGTGCCGCAAAACCCTGCGAGAGGCGGTCAGACCCACAGACCAGCCGGCTGGAAGAGAAAACACACACAAAGACGGCCCCGTCTTTCCCAAAGGGTGCCCATGCCGTTCTAGAGCAAGGTGAGTTTATATGTCAACAAGCTGGTGATAACACAGTCAGCATTATGCAATAAAAGGAGTCATATTGAAAATAGATAGATAGATAGATAGATAGATAGATAGATAGATAGATAGATAGATAGATAGATAGATAGATAGATAG
>JAPMNP010579192.1:0-28171 GCA_029874935.1 Atherina boyeri | reverse complement strand
CTCTTTAACTAGTACAGTCAGCTTTCACACATGGCCAAGCAGCAATTCATCAGAAAGGAACAGAAACCCACTCACACACATGAAACGCCTCTAATGAAGTCATGGCTTGGTACGTGTCAAACAAATGGCCTTTTTCTTGTCAGTGAAATCTGTTACACTTTAATGAGCCGGGTGTTTTAACCACCATCCAAATGTAAAAACCCAAATAATTCAAGAATTTAATTGGGCCTGTCAACATAAATTCTGTTTCCTCCAGCATCAAGGTGTATACACCAAACCAACGTTTCCATTTGCCTTTGTTTCGTGTATGTTCTACAAATACAGCACTACCTCTTCCTGCTATCTCCATGGTAGCAGAGAGGAGATGCAGGAGCATATGGCTCATCATTTTCACTCTGCATGCCGAGGCTGGGCTCTCCTGGGGGTATCTACACCTCTCTCTCATCTCTCCTTTGTTCAGTTCAGACTTTCTTATTATCCATCCGATCACATTTTCCTCCTTAACATTTGTTCCCCAAGCATCCAGGCACATGGTGTACATATACAGCTAGTGGATAAAGCCAGGTGACAGTGCCTCTAACTCTTTTGATGAAAATATGAACATGCATTACAACAAAAATGTGACTCCTGTTTTAAGTTGCTCCTACTCGAACAGCTTGCATATTTTACTTTATGTAAATGGCAAAGGAAGGTAACTGTGTAATTTAGTGTAATTCTATGTAATTCTGTGGTTAAGCACCGCTGTGTGTGACAGAATGACATTTCAGACTTGCGCTTTGTGTGTTTAGTAGAGCATGTCATACACAGGTTTCCTGTATAAAAGCATATGAGTATCACTGAACGCTGGTTTTCTTTCCCATGAGGGGGCATCAGCAGGTCGCTCAAAAAAACAAAACAAAAAAAACCCAAAAAACTCTGCCCTGTTGAAAACGTCTGCTACTCTGAAAATTTCAAGTTTGGCCAGAAAAACTCTCCCTGCTCACTCCCTTTTACTCCTTTATTTTTCAGCGCCAGGCCTGCCTTGTGCTCAGTGCCAAACCTGAGGATTCTGGCCAAATGAAACTGGGATCAAATGGCTGAAGAACCACAGGGGCTCCTTCCAAATGTCACAGTTGTTTGAAGCTGGCGGATAGATTCCTCTCAGCCTGTGCTGCCAACACACAGGCAGTGAAAGGCCCAGATGTGTTTATATACCTTCATAAAGAGTAATGACAAGACTAAATCTGAATGCATAATGCCGTCCGCTCGCTGCATCGCCTATTTGTGCATTTAACTGTAACATCCTGCATGGACATGGGACTTACAGGAGCCAACATCTGCTACCTAACCCAGATTTATGCTCAGGAAAAAAAAGACAAGTAGAGCAACAGAAGGCCTCACATTTTGCTTTTCTCAATGAGCTCTGGTTCTTCCATCATTTTCTAAACACACAAAATGTTTTCAACACTTAAAACTTCTCTTTAAGAGTGCACTGTAGGAGTGAAGCGTTTTGCAAATACTGACCTGCTCAGCGCGGTCGTATCCCGCATCCTGTTTCTCCGCTTTGACCTGCGGATGTTTGCCCCCTTCGATCTTCACCTCCCCAGGCTCCAGCTTAGGGACCTTGTCCTTCATTACAGTGTCATCTTTATCCAGTAGATAGCGCAGCAGTGCATTGTCTTTCTTCTTGGGGCTCAACGGCTCCTGCTTAGGAGTAATATCTGCCCCAGAAGCTGTACTACCAGCACCCTGTGTTTGGTCTTGGCCCAGTTCTTTGCCTGTAGCTTCTGCAGTGAGCTTGGCAAGGTCTACAGGAGATGTACTGTTCTGAAGCAGTTGGTGGAGGATTTTGTGTTTTTCTTTGAGGGATGTGGCGTGAGTGCTCCCTCCCGTAAGGCCACCCCGGACCCCCGTGCCGGCCTGGTCCTTACCCTCACCTCCTGCGCTGGGGGACAGGGGTGTTTCCAGAGGTTCTGGCTTAGTGGTGAGCAGTTGCATTAACTTGGTGTTCCCCTTGTTGTCATGCATGCGGCTGTGAGCGTCGTGGCCCTCAAGCAGGCCCTCCCTCTCCTCCTTGGGCTCAGCTTGGTTGCCCTCTGTTTGGGGCTGGATGTGTCCCTGACTAACCTCTGAGTGAGGCCCAAAGTCTCCTGTTCCACCTGTTGCACTGCTACCTCCAAGTTTTGACATCAGATGAGTGTTTACCCCTGACCCTGGTGTGACCCCAGCTGGGGAGCCCATCTTCCGGTCTGGAGAGCCCAGTGTATGTGCATGAGGAGCCCCATGCCCGTGTGCTACTCCGTGGCACTCACTGAGGGCCTGGAGAGCCGACAGAGAACTGCTAGTGTAGCTATTAGCATGGCTGCTACTTGTGCTACTACCTGCGCCTCCGGGCCCTCCCCCACACATCCCCACCGGGGAGGGCGAGTGCATGCCTCCTGCTACGCGAGGGCTCCCTGCACCTCCAGGGCTACCTCGGTGCCTGGGTGACAGCATAGAGTTCTGCTGAGGTGGATGGGGCCCTCCGGCTGGGCTGGGGCTGGCACGAGAGGGGCTGTTCATCCTCCAGTTAGGGCCCTGCTGTGGTGGCTGCATGCCCCCAGTGTGATTGTGTGGTGGGGGGCAGCCGAAGCGGTAGCCCTGCATATGACCCCCCATGGCTGCTGGTTCTCTTGGACCAGCTGAGCCCGGAGGGGAGAAAGGCGTGCTGTTGCTGCTGATAGTAGTGTCTTGGCCCTGAGGCCCCAAACCTGGCAAACTGCCTGGGGTTGGTGGAGTCATGGAGGGAGTGGAGGGGTTCATTGGTTTGGGGGCCATCCCTGTTGCTTGACTGCCAGGACCCATGTCCTGACCCATTCCACAGACTGTCTGCTCCCTGGATAAATACACACAACACAACTGATCAGTGACTTATAAGTCCAGTTTTCATTATCAAAAGTGTCCATTTCTTTCTTAACAACGCTCTCAAAAAGATGATGATGAGGAGATCAGGAGAGGACAAGGCAGAAACAAACATTCAAACAGCTTATGTGATGAAGTTCAAACAATTTGTACCAAGGATATTAAATTGTTGTTTTCAGAGGTGATATACAGAAACACACAAATACACAGATGAGAATGGGTAAACAACACAATCATACATATATTTCCTACAACATAAAACAATTCACGACACTGGGGGTTTCTGGTGTCCCAGAACCTTTCCTTTTATTGTAAAATGTCCTCAAGCTCAGAGTTATCGTCAAAGAAATATGAAATGTATTTGGAACAACAATGCAAAAAACAACAATGTATCCACTGTGGATGCTTTTATAGTGGAATAAATCAGTGATTCCCAAACTTTCTGAGCCACAACCCCCAAGATAACATATGTTGGTGTTCGCGACCACATACTTACCCATTAATGAGTCATTGTGCAGAACTTCATAGGCTGTTTGATACATTTGATTTGAGTCAGGTGTGTTGGAGCAGGGTTGCATAGAAAACGTAAAGGACTACGGCCCTAGAGGACCAGGGTTCCCCATTGCTAAATATGAGGCTTGAAAACTATCAGAAGCTTCATAAATGAGGAGGATAAAGTGGTTTGTGGATGGATTTGGTTCACAGCTGTGACAAGGCGCCTACATGCCCAAAATCAGCTTCTCTCGCTGAGATAATTCACAGTTCTAATATTGTATGAGTAGTAACTTAGTTGTTTAAGCATTAATTTAAAAAATAACATGCTGATTTTACAGATTAATCTCTTTGCAATAATGTATTCATTTTGACAATTCTAAGATTATTTGATACATGTATATTTTTTTCACATTAATCTAGCGACCCCCTGAAATGATCTTGCAACCCCAAGTTTGGGAACCACTGGAATAAATGATAGGAGAAATTCTTCAATGCCTCTGATTGGCTCAAGATTAAAGTCTGAACTGGGTTAAAATTCTGATTCAATGCGGACAGCTAATTTTCTCACATGTGTTCTATATGGGAAAAAAACCTTCAACAGAAGTATGCAACATGGCATTGTGATAAAAGACACTGCCTTGCCAGCCTCTGGATGGTTTGGCCCGTTCTAATATCTAGTGGGCTGGTGACGGACCGTCCCAAGAGACACCAGATGCTCTCAGCACTGAATGGAGCTGAAAGCGTACAAAATATAATGAAGCGGGAAGATTAAAAGGAAATTTGAAGATTCTGAAATGAAGTCAGGCCGATATCCCTTCACATTTCTCTCACTCCATTTATCCCCTATTATAACTTTATGGCATAACTCCATTCAATTATGCAAATGCGGGTTTGTGTACCGCCCACATTTGTCTAAGCCATTTCTCCACCAAATATATATAAAATTTACTGGGAAGTTTCTGTAGACATTAGAGACATAGGGGGTAGGAACCATGTTATATAAACCCTGTGTTCCACTGTACTGGAAGATGTTTTCTGCAGGCAGATACCAGTAAGCCTGACTGCGACCCATTTCACTGACAAACGTAAATTTCAGAATTGTCCCATCCGCACGGAGTGCATGAAGCTGTCAGGATATGCTGCAGGGCACTGACATGCTAAAACACGTGAGTAAGTAGAAAGTGCAGATTAGTCTCTTTCTGACAAAAGTGTAGATAGTGAGACCTACCTCTGTAGAATGTGCAGGGACATGTAGAGCTGGGGTTCGTTGGTTGCAGGCGAACGCACCAGTTTACTCTTTGTGTGAGCCGAGACGATAGTTCCATCAGAGAGGGAGAACCGGTAGATGGGGCTGAATGCTTGGCCGTGGCGGAGCACTGTGGACATATTTAGACTTATATCAGTAATCATATGAAAACCTTCAGACTTTGGTCATTCAATTCTAAACAATAAAATGTTTTTTTTTTCAAATTATGTTGATAAGCAATTGCGGAATAAAGATTAGATAAATGGTCCCACAACTAGAAGTGTTTCATTTGATTTTGTAAGAAGGGATTCAATTTTCTGCTCATGCAACATCAAATGAGATCAGAGAAAATTATATCAAGAGACAAAAACTAACCTTCCTGTTGGTGTCTTTTGGCAAAAGACATCTCTCCGTCGTTCTGCAGGTGGAACCTCTGGATGCAGCGCCTCACCAGATCCTCCCAACCCGGCTTCATGGATGCTCGCAGCAGACTGGTATCCAAGGATGTTATCTTACCTAACCACAAATAACCAGATTTTTCAGTTTCAGTCAGAAAGAGATGAGAGAATATTTCTCCATGTGCTACAAACATTGTGATGTGATGACCAGGAGATGCCACCCATGAGGCAATTCTGCTGTGCAACAACTCAGAGGTTTAATGGTGTTTCAACTTGTCAAAAGCTAAATATGTACTCCGTGATTAATAAATTTCAGTCTATGTAAGTAAGATTAGAAAAAAAAAACATACAACTTGATAGCGTAGAATTAAAAAACACCAGTTTGACACAAAAGACAGCAGGTAGACCTATTCCTGTTAAAAGTTGCCACGGCCACACAGACTCAACTTCCTTTGCAGCTTAACAAGTACATCCAGGAAATGTGTGTAAATATTCGTGTAAAGTCATTCATAGCGGTGTAACACTTTTTCCTCACCGGAGTGCAATTTAAATGGAGGCAGCGGTGAATTTGAAGGGCTCACAAATATGTTGCTGCTTGAATGACAGCTACAGGGACATACTTGTCACAGCAACGTCTGTAACAGGAGTCATTCACAGCACTACATCATATCTGACAAAGTGTTGTTGGGGGGGATTGCAGAGGCAACATTATTTCTAACATAGTATTTATCCAAAAGCAACGACTTAAAAATCATACAGTGACTCTTCGGCGACACAAATTATGGTAATTATCTTGATCTGTGTGGTGCTAACAGACAGCCAAATAAGCACAGGCATCGGAACAGAGTCTGGGTGGAAAACTACTGTAAATTACTGTATATCAGCGACTGAGTGTGTGTTTGTGTGATGAGGAGTTTGTGTGTGCATGCCACACAAATGGTAGCAGTACATCAAAGAGCAGGGGGAAAACTCAACTGTCTGTATCTTTGACTGTGATCAAACAGGTACTTTACCTCCCAGAGAGCAGACAAAGGTGGAAAGATAGCTCAACTAACTTATTCAATCCTAAGGGCCTTTACTAAGGATATAATAATCTCTTGAATACTTTAACTGTAGTGTGAGGTGATTTACAGATAGGGGATTTGAAATAAGTTGGTACTGGGGATCAGTATAGACACCATATTATTCTTTAAACACTGAGAGAAGTTTTATCTGAACATCCATGTCTGTGAAAATTGGCATTATGGGAAATGCAGTTTAAAGATTGCTCCATTAGTTTGGAGTTTCTGGCTGTTGGACTGGTTCTTTACCTTGCAGGTCCTGGCGTGTAGTGAAGCTCTCATGCGTAGGGAGCATGGGCCTTTCCTTTGTGGGCACCCTCCGAGCCACGCAGATCAGACATGACTGGAAGTCTGAGGAAAAGAGGTGGAACAGTGCGTGGAAGATAGAAAAAATTAGTTACAGGAGGTAACAAAGAGGAGAGAGAAGAGACAGAGGAAATGGAGGGGGATGGGAGGGGGCATAAATGATGGAGACAGAGGGAGGGAAAGAAAATGAAATGCATATAATTCCCAAGAAGCATAATTAATACAGTTATTAATGAGCATGGGGATCAGGGCTCTGCTCCTTTCATGAGAAGCAGCTATCGCTGGCAAGGGAAATGATGTAGTGTGACCTTTGAAGGGGTGGGTGCGTGTGTGCTCATGTGCATGCCTCCGTCTGGTTTCACCTGAAGTGCCGTTTCACACAGATGACACCTCCCCTGGCCCAACATAAGAGACTGCCATCGCTCAGTCATGACAGTTGCCTCTAACACACGCAAAAAATGACATCGCCAAGTCCGCGACTGGGGTGACCTCAAAAAGTCTGCCATCTAACTTCCCAGTGCCAATAATACCCACAATCCCACATGTTTCTGGCAAGGTAAACCCGTGCCAGGAGCGATTGCAGACATCCCCTATCTTGACTTGTAAACAGAGCCTCTTGGGTAGTCGGCCTTTAAATCTGCGAATCTCCATGAATTTACTTGTTTTCCTTTTTCCCCCACTTCTCCTTTATTTGTGCTTGACACATTTCTACAACTGCACCTAAAGATCATCCATACCAAAAACATACAAGTAATTACTTACATGCCTTAGGCCGGGGTCCTATTCAATCTGTGTCTGAGTATGGTTGGCAAGCAGCTGGTGCACAGAGAAAGGAAAACGGCTGGCTGAAACTAGACTTTTGAGTGTTATTCTAAATTTCACTCGCCGTTTTAATGTGTCAAAGTTGTAGTTTGGCACTGGTAAAGTCATAGAAGTTTTTACTTTATTTCCATCGTCATTCAAAAGGTCGATTTAAAGGAACAATTAATAAATATTCTCTTGAGGTCATCGTTTCTAGGTTTGTGAAGCTCATATATGAATTATAAATGAGCTTTAAATCAAAAACCAGATGGGAGACTTCAGGCCGACACAAAAAGCTTGCCCCTACAGATTCTCATTCAGGAGGCAACAACTTCTCCCAAAGAGATGTCAGTGAGGTGCCATGAACTATATCTACTCCTTGTGATCTAAGGGATGCTGGTAATGCATCTGAAAAACAATAATGGCATCATCAAATCAATATCAAGCCTTAAAAAGTGCAACTACATATATGAATTTTAGAAAATAGTCCAAACCAAAACCAAGAAAAGTGCACATAGACAAAGATAATGCAAAGTAATGAAATAATGAAAAGTTACCTAAATGAAATTTCTAGGGGTGATGTCAACCCAACTAAGCTGGAGCCACATATTATTAATTATTATTATATTAAAAACCAATTTTCTAAACCGATTGTAATACTGTACAAGGTTAAGGATTATATCAATACTTAATCTCTGTATACACTCTGCAATTCCTTCATACTCCCATACTTGATGCATCAGTATGGGGAAATACTTAAAAAACTAATATTCAGTCATTATCTATAGAAAAACAAGCAATAAGAGACAAAACAGCATACAGTCAACCCTCTGATTCACACTGAAGATTTTAAACTTTCCTGATTTAGTAAACCTCAAAACAATTCAGATGATGTATAAAGTTAGACATTCATGCCCAACAAACTTTCCCAAATATGGCTACCAAATCATGGATTGAGAGGAAGTCACATGTTTAATAAACCTGCTGCAAGAACCAACACTAAGAACCATACCATTTTAACCATTTTTGTTTTTGTTTGTTTCTTTCCTTTTATTTATTTATTTATTCATTTTTCACCTGGGACCTGGGTACACATTTCGTTCTGTCATGTTTACATGAAGTAGAATGACAATAAATTATTTTTGACTTTTTTTTTTTTGACTACTAGTCAGGGGAGTGTCATTATGGGACAGTTGCTCAGATGAAATTAACTGTCTTTCTCTAGCTTTACACAAAATGTAGAACAAAAATCAAGGGCACTTTAACGCATAGATCAATTAACACCATTAATTATTTTATCGCATGTTAACACGTTTTTTTTAAAGTCCTTTGCTTGCCGGCACTTAACACACAGAAATCTCATGCAGAGGCTCCGCATGCTAACTGTTGCGGACGTTTCTGTTCCCCAACCAGAAGGACCAACCATCTCTGAATCCTACAGAGCAGTTCTGTGGAGAGTTTGCTGTGACAGAGGTCAGTGCTCCTCCTGCTAACTGCAGTTAGCATCTGCCGTGTCTGACGTAAACAAAGAGGAGAGAGCGGGTTTTCGGTCTATCACTGATGGACGCACGCAAGCAAGCAGGCTAGAAAGAATGAAAGAAAGTGAAAGAGAGCGCAGTTGTGAGACGATTAGTAAACAATCTAGAAACAAATGTATCTCAGAGCAGCTCAGTCTGTCCTCCTGGTGAGTTCATTGTGTCACCAAGATGAACATAAAAACGGAGAACTTGGACCAAATTCTTTTCGTTATCACATGAAAGCTCTGTACGGTTTTGCTAAACAGTCGAGCTAAGAATGCAAAGTTAAAGAATTCATAGGCAAGAAATCGGGATAATGTTCCACTAAATAGATGGTATAACATTGATCATTGTGTGGAGATTCATCTCACCTCACCTCTAGAAACTCTGAGATTCTAATCCTGCTTTCTGTCTGTTAACCTGATGCTGAAATTTATCAGATATTGTTCCTCTGTGATTAGAAGGAAGCAGCTTCACAGCTTTAAATAAACCCCTAAGACTGTCATTTTAATTTGTAAATCCTACAATTTCCATCCATCTTTGTCATAAATGTTTCATTTTATTACATTAATATTTTAAATTAGATTTACAGTTAATATCTTAACTGTTTAACAGCAGCAGCCAAGCCATGTCTCTTTATAATGTATTTTAATAAAGTAAAGAAATGGAAAAAGGAAAGAAACTTGTGTTTGGTAGATTATTTCTCTGTTATAACAATGCTTCTTTACAATAAATCCTATACCAATAGAAAACTTGTTTATATCTTATTCATGGCACATTTGCATTTGTGGGATGAGCAGCATAGTTGTGCCAATAAAGTACTTGTAAAATTTTCTCATCAAATGATTAAAAATGTATTCTGCTTTTGACTTTTGTTTGGTCTGATTTATTGGATTAGATGATTGAAGTCTAAGGGCCTGTTCACACATAACCATTTGAGGTTACATCCGTAACTTAAAACACGGTTTCTGTATGATATGTAGCACGCCAAGGTGAGCAACATGTACAAACTGAGCATCTGATCAAGCATGTCTACACACTGTGCATCATTGTTCATGACCTGCTTGAGTCAGGTGACTTCCTGCCAGTGAATATTGACCAATCAATGACTGCTCACAGTATCACGTGGTGACAACCAATGGTTGATAAAAGCGTTCCTATGTAAATTGCGTCACCATCTGACCGACTGGTGAGAATGCGACTCAAAACTATATGTGGACACAGACTAAATGCTAATTAGTTTTTCCCTGGCAGATAGAAATTAGGATTGGTGCAAATCAGTGTGTGTGAAAATGCCCTAAAAAAAAAAACCCAGACATATTGAAAATTTGAATAGTACTTAATTTCATAAACAGTGGCCAGAGTCTCATGTGAAAGAACCAAATACGGCCACAATAGCCTAGCACCTCCTCCTCACGCTGGTCACCAGCTTGATCACACATTGCTGTGGGACGACATCCCATTCTTCAACCAGTATTTGTTGCAAGTCAGCCAAACAGCACAAACAGCACACCTAAGCTGATTCCACAAATGTTAAGTGGGGTTGAGGTCAGGACTGAAGGCAGACCCTTACAACCTCTCCACTCCCAAATTCTGGAGGAAGTCTCTGATAAATGAGCGCTGTCATCGTGGAGGATAGAGTTCAGTCCCAGGCTGTGGCGATATGGGATTGCCACTGGCTGCAGAATCTCATCTCAATGTCTCTCTGCATTTCAAATTGTCTCCAATGATGGCAAGCCATATTTTTTGCAGTGAGGGAGATACTGTCCCACACCATCACATTGCCCCCTCCAGTCTCTGTTACTCCATCGGTGCAACAATCAGCATAGCGTTCTCCACACTTTGACCCTACAATCCAACTGTCATTGGCAGAATCTGGACTCATTGCTGAGCGTAACGTTTCTCCACATGTCAAGGTTCTAGTGCACATGTTGTAGCTAATCAGGCACCAAATGGGCACAAGACTGTCAGCATCTGGGGTACCAGAAGCTCAAAACAACAGTCAATAGCAGAATAAGCTATTTTGGCATTGGAAGAAAAGATTTATAAAGTTTTACCTGGGTGCAACCCACATACTCAACTTTGCTGCCCATTCCATTAATCAATTTTTTTAAACATTTAAAAAGGGAAAAAAAACAGGCTTCCCAAGTATATATTTATTGCCAACATAGAAATGATCTATCAAACAGTAATTTATCCAATATTCACAGATCACTTTTGGCCAACTCATAAAGCTGGGGGTCACATGTCAGCTGTAAGTCACATTTTAAGACCACTTCTGGAAAATAAGGGGCAAAAAAATTGGCGACTAAAAGCAACAATTTGCCCCCTTTTTGGACGATGTGAGCATTAGCATGTGCATGGCAGAGAGTAAAAAGTTAATGGAAAGCTCATATAAAAGTAAAGGGTGGAGATTATTCTACGCAGCTTGTCACCAGTATTGAGTCTGGAAATCTGCGGTCTTTAATTTTTCAAATCATTCAGATCTTCCCAAGATACCAGAGCCTCGTATTTTCTAATGAGAAACAAGACGAGAACTCGACAGGGGACTGTGTTGAGAAAGGAAAACACATTCACTTTCTACAGCAGTTTAGGTGACCGATGATGAAACTTAAATAATTGTACGACCCAATATTTGTGGAGAAATCTAGGTAGTTGACGACTAAATGGAGCATTAACTTTTAAAAAGGAACAAACGCAACTGAGTCTGATGTTTTCACCCAAAAATTTCCTAATAACAGATGTTCCTACAACATACCCAAAACATCAGAACAAAAGTCAAAATTGTAACTGAAACTGTGCAGAAACATTTAAGAGTTTCAACAGATTAGGAAAACAATATTGCCCAAGGTTATTTCATAAGGTCACTACTTTAGTGTCAACTGATCCTCCAACTCACCCACCCCACATCACCTCCCTCTACCCTTCCATACCGTCTCCTTCCTCTTTGATGGACTTGGGCTCCGAAACGGCAAAACACTGCATGGTCTCATATTTCTGCTGCTGTGAATCGTGCTCATGCTGCTCGTCCTGGTTCTCGCTGCGTGGGTTGACCAGCATTCGGCAGTTGAATGTGTGGCTGTTCCTCCTTGGACCCTCGCTGGACCACGGGACGCCATTGACTGTAAAAGGGGAGCAGCCAGAGGGGGATACAAAAAAAAAAAGAAAGAAATAAAATAAAATTACAATATGACCTCCTGGGGATTTGGGTTGACAAATTTTACTGCGGTCATAACTGAACAGCAGAACATGTAGATTGGGAACAGCGACGAGCCAAGAGAGGCTACCGTGCTGCAAGTGAAAGACATAATGAGAGCAAGATAAGGAGAATAAAGGCAGAGTAAAAAGAGGAGAGCTGTTGCTGGGTAGAGATCAGTCATAATGAGCAGCTGGAACCCTGAGCCATCCATCCACAGCTACGCATCGCAGCCAGGCCTCCATATGCATGTCCTCTAAAACATCACAGCCAACCTTTCACACATGCACACACGCACAAATAGCAAAAGAGGCATGTATAGACGACTCATTTCACTCGAGCACGCTCCCATCACACTCCATCTGGTTTGTGATCTTATTCAGAGCATTGATAATCTCCCAGTATCTGGGACACAACCCACTGATCGTTTCCAGGGTACTCTGCTCTGTGCCGCTCTCCCACTTAAATGGCTGGGTACTCAGACCTCAATCCGAAGCACTGGCAGAGAAGGAGGACAGGACTTACAGCTCCTGATGGGTGGCAATGACATATAGATCAAAATCCCATCATGTGCAGAAGAGATGTAGATGCGGAAGAAGAGAAAGATGACAGGGAGATTGCAGAACTTACTGTAAAAACTGGGTGAATTCTAGCATACAAACTTAAATGTCCTCTTTTCAATAGATGAGTAGGACTAGCAGAACAAGACATTTGAGGATAGTAAAGAAGGGGAAAGGGAGAGCATGAAAATAGTAACTTGTGTGTGAGAGAAAGAGTGAATAATAGAAAAAGTGAAGCCAGGGGAAGGAAGGGTATGAAATGAGAATATAGGAAGAGCGTAATGCTGCTGACAGGGGAGAGAAGCCAAAAAAAGGAAGTTAATTAGCTGAAAAGGGAGAGAGGAAGAGGAGACGAGTTAGGCAAATGTCTGGGCTGAGCATCAGCAAAAGAGAAAATGAAGAACCTATAGGTTTTATCCACGCTGCCAAGACTGTTTTCCCCCACATACTCCCTGCAGGGGTTTAACCATAAACATTTTAAATAAACTGGCATTCTCTGTTCAGTAACAACCTGCAAATTTAGAGAAGCAATGGAAGCACATATAGAGGATGTATGTGTTAAGTCAAGGGGGACAGAAAAAAAGAAAAAGGGAGGGACATGCAGCTAGAGCAGCACAGTGAGAGAAAAACTGGCAGGTAGAGGAAAAAAAAAACAGCACAGTAAATGCTGCCTGGGAGAATGAGCTCATGGCTAACCGAGGGATTTAGGCAGCAGGTTCTTGATGAACTCAGCATGATCCCCGACATGAAGCACGCTGTAGACGCTGGTGTTCATCAGCTCCTCCTGGTTGTAGCGCAGGTACTGGGTCACATTCTCTGACACAAACACGATATTTCCCTCCATGTTCACCACAAAGAAGAAGCCGTCCAGGGCCTGGGAGAAAAAGGAGAGATTGCAACAGTTAAATCTTTAACATGGATAAATAAACCTGACCATCAACACTACTCACTTTTACTTCCTGCTAAAGAAATACTGCAACTAGATGCCTCATTAAAAACCTAATCCTCACTTAATCTGCTTTTGGTCTTTCAGATATGGTTGTTCAAGTTTGCAATTTTATTAGCATTGCTCGTCATCTTTAGCAATTGGCTATTTGTGCTTGCTTTGCCTGATTTATGGCTATTATGAAGTGGCCAGAACGTGTATACACAACTGAAATGTTGGCACAAGTCTTTGCAAATTGTGTAATATGCAGTACATTACGCTACACCTACAGAGAGCCGATTAGTACTCTGAGTGGTGAGTACGTGCACCACTTCTAGAGATACTAAACGTCGGTACAGCTGGTAGAAAGCAGGATAAAAGCATGTGCCTGCAGAGATCGGAGGATGTAAAAGGAGGAGCAGCACTTAATTGAAAGAATAAAGCCTCGGGTCAGCCATTACACACAAGATGATGTCAATTAGGCCGTCAAATCACTCGGAGCCTTTAAAAGGAATACTGGAGCTTGCAAAGCTGTGAAAGCTGGTGTCAAGATAAAACACAGGAGACTCGTCTCAAGGTGTCTGCTCCTCACCTCTCCTTAGATAATTGTTACAAAAACACTGCACACACATTTGCTAGTGCAGTTTATACAGCTCCAAAAACTAACTATACAGTGTGACACATTCCTGACACACCACCTAGTATACAGCTTTAATCAACTGTACACATCTAAAACTAAATCAACTGCAGGGCTAAATTTAGGTATTCAGCCAACTCTCATCCCATTTACAATCATATTGAACTTTTTCCACGTCTGCCCTGATGCAGCTTTGTGTGAAAACAGGCTTCATGACATCTCATCTGTCACTGCATGTACTGAGCCTGTTCCAAAATGCAACAAGGTTGTGCAAGTCCATCCTGTATGAGGAAAGGACTTGGACTGAACAGGACAAACACTCCATAGTGCCAACTCCGGCCTTCCTCCAGACACTATTGCATAATGCTGTTAGCCAATATCTTAATTTACAATGCCCTCACAAAAAACACAGAAGAGATGGCTAACGCCAATACAAGTAAATAAATATACCCTAAATAAATACATTGGAAGAATTAACATTTGTTGTACTGTATTTATTCTACACTGCAACTCTTGATATGGCAGTATACGTTTTTACCTTCATAATGAGACATATGGTAGGTGGTGAATTATTATTCATCTGTGCTATTACATGGCACTATACAATATACACTCTTAAGGCATGAATAAAATGTACTGAAAACACTGAGCATCAGATACACACCATCGTATAGTTTTAAAACAAAATAAATAGAGATATAAAATAGAGTAAACCTCTCCCACCGTCAGTAGTTATGTATTTACATGTTAAATGAGGGCGACAATAAACTCAGAACTGGAGTTACATGCAGCAACAATCACTATGTTCAAGGAGATAAAATATGTTTGAGCACAGATTTATAGTTTTTGACTGTATGATAGACATCAGCATCACAGAATGGGAATGGGAGTGAGCTGTCAGCTGTCTTGCAGACAAGTAAAATCAATTATCATCATCTCTTTTGTCCACATGCTTGTTATTTTCAGAGCCTCCATGATGTAAGCCAGAGTACAGCGACCCCACTGAAAATTATTGTAAGCACTCCTGCGTTATATTTCCATCAATCCTTAGCTGATGACTGCCGGCAACGTCTGTAGACTATATGCTGGTTCAAACCTTCCCGCCACCTGCAATCCAACCAGATGTTAGTGGGTTTTCTAAAAAAAAAGAAAAGTGTAAGAAAAAGCTTTACTTTATCTTTAACTAGGTGTTATTTCATCATTCTGCCTACTGTCCAACCATTTAGAAAAAAAAAGAAGAGGACAATTAACTGACCGTTTTCTGCAATGCGACACCAACTATATGGAGCGGACAATCAACAATACACACTATAAGAAGAAGCAGTCATGACAGAACGCAACTGCTCCAAGAATGTTTAAACAACAGTATGTTAATATTTCCTCACAGCCCTCTTCGTCTCTCTGCGTTTGCATGAACATGGGCAGCAGAGCACTTTGGAGGAGGGTCATGGGGCACGTGGGTGCATTTCCCGCCGATAGCCATTCCCCCCAGAGTACGCCAAAATGAGGCTGGGCTCTGGGACGGGGACACGGCCAGAGCGGGTGTGAATGGCCTATCGCTGTGTTTTGGGGCTGCTGACAGATGGGAAAGCTTGCAGGCTGCACTGGGCTATATTTAGCCGCAAGTTAGTATGTCGATTCAGTGACGCTGGACCAGGAGTGCTATAAATATTCCATGACAGGACAGATCTAGAGGCGAATAGAGAAAAGATGGGGAGGGAAGAGAGATCCGAACAAGTAGGAGGGAGAGAGAAAGGGAGGGAGGAAATGGGTGAGAGGACAGTCTCAATGGACTGATTCATTCGCCAGGCTGTTGCTTTCTTTCCCATTATATGTAAGCACTTCAGTGGCCCTGCACGGTACAACGAGGCCATTGCTGTGCTCGGTGATTTACAGCCAATCAGGAGCAGATACAAGATGCTGGCAGCTTTAACTCCCCACAGCTACACACACATATATAACCTACTGGCGCATCTGTGATTGTTCTCTTTGGATGGCCCTCTTCATTATATACCAATCATGATTTAAAGAGGAGAGCGTATCCTTTTCGAGTGGTTCAGTGGTACTCCAGTCTCAGTGAGGCAAATCGTAACAATTTCCTCAGATATGAAACTATGAGCTGAGGGAATGGGAAAAAACAGCCCTCCACCCACCTCTAGCATCATTGGTCCCAAGGCATCCTTGTCAATCACACTTTGGCCTGTTGATGAGACGTCAGCCTTCTGCACCTCCTCTTCATTTGCTGCCGCAGCTTTTTCTGTTAACACGAAAGGAAATAGCATGCACTTAGAAAGACAAGAAAAACAGATAATAACCAGAGCAAGAATTCAATTTAGAAAGGTCATAACTTAGTGAGGAGAACAGCTTTAAAACTTCAGGTCAACGAGAAAAAGAGAGGCAAACAATTTCCATCCCTCTTCCCCGTCACCAAAAAGAATAAATAAATTATTTTTAAAAATCAACCCACATGCTTTAAAAAGGAGGTCAGTTGCTGACAAGGATTTGAACAAAAATCCATCTGGTAACAAAGCAAACACATTTGGTCCCTTTGGTCCCCTTGCTGTGGCTCAAACCCAAGCACAAAGCAGCAAACAGAGTGAAAGGTTGTTGTAAATGAGTGTGTCAGAGCACATGGCTGACACACTGGTGACATCCACTGGATGGATTACATTGTCATGAGCAAAAAAAAAAAAAAAAAAAAAGGAAAAGAAAAGCTATTGTGGAAACATGGCTAGTGTGTAAACAACTCCTGTACTAAATAGACCAAGTTGTTCCCATGTCAAGAGGAAGGGGTAGAACTTATCCTAAAGAAACTACTCCCAAGGATGTTTTTACTGTTACAAGCTAACTGTACACTTTAAACTATTGTTAATGACAAATCTGAACAATAAATCACTTTACAAAACAATTCTTAAATGTTTAACTTCCTTTTTTTTTTTTCTTTAGAGCAGCTGGAAGAATTTAAGTTCCACAAGTCCTGGAATTACTGGATATCTAAGTGCAGATTTAGAAAGTATGATACATATCCACATGACCTAAAACTTACCACTAGATCAGGGCAAAAACCTACAGTGTACCTATAAAAAGCTGATGAACATGAAATCGGAGCATTTTAAAACCAAATGGCAACAATTTTTAAATACAAAAGACTTCTGCGACTTTCATGCAGGAGTGAAATAAATTGATTCCAGCAAGTTCCTGTACCTGCATTATGTTGCCATGCATTTGTCCATGTGATTAGGTTAATAACCATGCAGAGAAGCCTTATGTTCAGAGAGTAGGCTGCCCTACTTTTAGAGCCGATGATGAGAGGTGGAATATGAGTGGGCTGTTTGGGGAGGGTTGGAGGGGGGACACATTTAACGGACACACCGCGCCAAAAAAAGGGCTGACCATATGGTTAAAAAGAAATTATTTCAGGGATGAGCTAAATAAGTCATAGCCACATCTTTGCTTGATTGGGGTGTAGACATGTGAAAGCTGATGCAAAGTGCAGGTTTCCCTCTGCTCTGTGGGCCCGTGCAGTATCCCACAGACATATATTCATCTCTTTCAGCATTAATGATGTGTGTATCAGCAGGACCTCTCCAAGCCCAGCAGGGCCCTGTAGACCAACGCAGCTGCCCCAAGTACAGACCCATCAGTCAGTGTCATGGCGGCTCTCCCTGGCTTTCTGTCTGTCTCCAGAACTGTGGCACTGTGCCACATATAAAGGCACGGATTGATCAATTAAAAGGATTGTGTAATGTATTAACTGCCACATAATATACAACTGGCAAGACATCTGCATCAACGCTCTCTTTTTTTAAGAAGTGATTTGTAGTGTATTGTTTATATTTTTCACTTATGTATAATAGAAAAAGCAATATACTGAGAGTGCATGTGGGAGAATAGCAGCTACTGCATAACTCAGCCACCAGCTCATGAAAGGAGGTCTTAACTGCTCCCTCTTGCCAATAGAGAAAAGAAAGCTGCTAAATTCTTGGCTGTGCCATTACTTTATAGGCTCTATAAGGATATTATGTCACATATTCTGCTAAGCTATAACAAGCTAGAAAAAGCAAAACTACACAAAGCATTTCCACCCTGATTTCAATTAGGAAAATGCACATAAACTGCACACAGTACAAATGGGGATAAATTAACAGCTTATGGAAGAAAGCAGTGTATTCATGACGGCGTGACTCGATGTAACATAACATCCCTCCTTGGCTAAACTGTTGCAGCGAATCTTTGAAACTCAATAACTCAATGAAAAAAACCCATGAAAAAGCAAAAAAACAAACAAAATAACATTTAGATGGATTAATGACACAATAGCCTTTAAGTAGATGTATATAAAATGTAATGAAGAGGAAGAATGATGGTGTTATGGAGATCTAAAACATAACCATAAAGCAAAAAAACTTCATCCCTACTTCAACAAGTGAAAGAGGAAGGGAACAAAAGGCAAATGAGACAGCTGCAGTGGTGCTGTAGCTCTCAATTTTAACTATAAAAAGCCCTCTCTGTGTGACTACTGACGTAAGGAGGACAAAGCAGAAAAGTATGATTTAGCCCTTGCCTCATTACTCTGCACAAACAATATTGTCCTTAGAGGTAAGTCGGGGCTGCAGAGAGGGAAGGGGTCAGAATGGGAGTATAGTATATTTGTGAGGGAGAAGGAGGGTGGACAGACAGTAGATTGAGTCTGCGTTCTTTTTTGCATCACATCCATGGATTACATAACACTTGGCTGTGTGAATCACACAAAACAAGCTGTCGTCAGCCGATCTGATTCATGTGCCTCGAGTAGGCCGCTGTTTTACTACAAGTCGTTCAGCCTGACTATCATCCATGTGGTCTGAGGTTAAGTTTAAAACTCATTGTTCATTTTTAAAGATAGAGAATGAAACTATACCCAGTTACTCAAGACCTCCAAAAAAGGAGAGTTTAGCAGGTAAAACCGAGCTTATCCATTTATTCTCCTCATGGAAGAGAAAATGATTGGCAGCAGACAGATATTGCTCTGATTCATGATGCTAAGATGCTAAGAATATTAAATCACTGATGTTGCTTTTTAATAACATGAATTACAGCGTGTGGAGCAGATCCCAAACCATCATATCTATATAGTGACACATGTTGCTATATTGGGAAATGACAAACATAATCACACCAAGCGTATTCATGATATTGCAACACCTCCAAGTAGATGGCTACAACTTTCATTTGTAAAAGTGTAAAAAAAAAAATGTGCCTGTTGTCAGCCGAGGCTTCGTTTTCATCTGCTTAGTGAATCAATACCTCTTTCACCGCTGTAAAATAAGAACAATCAGGTTTACAGTTTCCTCAACAGACAGTGCGACAACATTACCGGCTGTAAAACGTACCTTGCTCTTTTATTTGTCTGATTTGTTTCACAGTTTCCTTCAGGATTGCACATTTGTCAGGTTTGACGTTGAAGTTGTCGATGTCGTTGAAGTTGGCGAAGATCAACTCGGCAAGCTCTTCGATGTATTTGTTCTCATGCTCGCGGTTGCGCTTCTCGTTGCTCCGCTTGGGACTACAGGCACGAAAAGAAAGCAGGGTTTGGAAAATGTTATGAAGACAGTATTCATGGTATTGAGAGGATTTGAGAGTGGAAATTACATTTAAAAAGAAAAGAATAGACATGCACTAATAGGCAACCAGACAAGCAGAGGAAGGAGAAATGTAAACTACATAAGAAGCTTTTTTTCCCCTTACACATTCTCTTAAAACCTATTTGATCAAATCAAATAGAACTACAAAAGTATTTTTCATCAGATGACGTCTTACCTGGGTCCTATAAGTTCGCCAGCACATTCTTTGCGTTTTCGTGACTCTGCCCTGGCAGGGTCAGATGAGTTATCACCAACTCCACTCATCCTCAATGCATATCAGCGCCTGGGAAACATACACATAAAGGCAGAGAGTTTTATGAAATAGTACTTTCAGTATCTAATTTACTGACAACAAACTTGAACACAAAAATAATGTGGAACAACATTGCGAGGCCTGTGTGCATGCCAGCATGGGCATCTGCAACACAAGCCTGTGCTGAGGACACAGGTTGATTCACTGAGAAATGATTCAAGTGAGAAATGAGAGAAAATGGAGCATAGATAGAGATTCAATCATTTCTCTCCGATGGCGCGGCTCTCCCCAGAGAGACAGAAATGAGAGCACGGCGCTTCGCCCACAGCACCAGACTGTGCGCTTAACCGTGTACCAAGTAAAACCCATTCGTTACACGGAAACAAGCAAAGCCAGCTCACATTGAGGAAAAAATGGGCTTAAGATGACAACATGTGCTAGTGTTGGCGTTCTCGACACATATCACCTGTGCTGATTTTCAGGAGTGGCTCAAGAACTAAATGTAAGAATTGCATCTTATCTGCAGTTTCTAAAAGTTATGTGACAGTAATAAGGAAGACACCATCTTTTGACTGTTTTGTAATATTTGAAGAGACAAATGGGGGCTGTTGTAGTTGCTAACACCAACCACAGATACTGTTATCTTGGGATTTCTCTGGCATTTGACATAAATTCTGTTTCTGCATCACTGACTCGAGGATTTAGCATATCCTCACATATCCAGTTTTCTTGTCATCTCAAGTCTAAATAATTAACAGAAACACACATTTTTGAAAATTAGTCCACCAAAGAGTGAAAGTTATATGAAGACCACATTAAAGTGGAACTGCTTGATTTTGCCATTGACAGACTCAGACTGCAGATGTGACGCCTTCAGAAAATCCTGAGGAAGCTAAACTGTTGGAAAAGGAAAACACTATTAAAAAATTGTGAGGGTTTTTGTTTTATATTAGCAACAAAAAGAAGCTTGGCCTTTTGCAAAGCTTTTAAAATAAATAAACCGTTTCTGAGACTGCTCAGCAGACAAATAAGAAGAGCATAACAACAATCCGGACGCTTGTTTGCAAGAAAATTGCAGTTATCCACACATCTGTAATGTACTGCACATCACATGCCCTTTGGCACAGCTGACCCAAAGGTAGCTTGAATAAAAAACATCTGTAAGGCGACTTGAACTCTGCATTCACATGAATATGAACACCAAGGCTCAATTATTTCATCTTGCAAAGGTAAGGTCTCCCTTTTCTTACGGGATCACAGAGTAGTGGTCAGCTACAGCACTGTGGGCTATATGGAATTGAGAAGTAATGGTCATCTCTCCATCCAAAAAGAAAAATTGGGGACCTTACCTCTGGGAAAATAAAGGAGTAGGAATTAGGATGAAGCTAGCTTTTCAGACTTCCATTTATGAGACTGGTACATGCTAAAGTTGAAACATGTTATGTAACAGCAACACATTTCCTTAAAACTGGCTGGAGGTACAGTAGGAATCACTTTTATAGCTTGAGGGACTGCTGACTGACGGCCGGTGTGGTGTTGAAATAAGCACCCCTGCCCAAGGATGTGTTTCATGGTTTCATAGCAAGGGTAGACTACTTATCAACACTACACCAGGCCTCCTGTGAGTGCTTTGGGATGCAGGAGGGGTCTATGGCAGCACCACTTCTCATAGAGAAGAATAAGAACGATGCATACTTCCACGTCAGGCTCCAATAAGACCTGAAAAAGTCGTTGGACTTTTCACTAATTGTTTTTTAGAAAATTAGTTTGTAGAAGGGTCTGAATGCTCGATAAATATAGTGACTGAGTCTTTAAGTTGACTCCACTGGGTAGCAATGGCGGCACTGCTACTTCCGGTGTTTGCCCGAAATCAACTTCGGATGTGACAGTGTGCCGTTTTTAGGAACATGAGACAAAGTAGCAGTAAAATGCTTTTTTCTGCCACGTTTCCTTCTTCACTCACTAGTTCAGTTGAGCTCCACAGTGCTTCATGGGTTGCGGTGCATAGGCCTGTGTTGAAAAGATCGATTTTCCAATTCTGAAATCGATTTTTATATTAATTTGTAATGTTCAATCTGTAACTCAGAGGATTTAAAAAAAAAAAAAAAAAATCTTTTTTTTCTTTTTTTTAAATAGGCCTTCATTTTCCCCATGAACTTTCACTAGCTGCGCCATTGAATTCATTCATGCGCGCGAGGTGGAAGGATCAAAACAACGAACATGGCGTTGGACTGTAACGTTAACCAAGCTGTAGCTTTCGAAACTCTAGAAACACGTATCACATGATCTATGCTATGGTCTCGAGGCCTTGGCATTTACAGTCACTGGTCAAGAGTGAGTCATAGACACATGTAATGGAGAGAATCTGGTAAAATTTCAAAATAAAAACCCCCTTTAGACTCAAATAATAAATCAATCAGAAATTAAAGTTATTCTTTCTGTGCATCCCGGGATCAAAAGACCCACGGACCGGTACTGGTCCGGGGATCACTTTTATAAATGTTTATCATTAAAAGAAAAAGATAAAGGTGCATTTGCTTCTGAACTGTAGGAGCTTTTTGGAAAATTCTTAATGTAATATTTTAATAATACATCAGGTTCGTGTCTAAATGTCGGACCACTGCTCCAGATATACCTCATTAATTTGTAGTTGAATGTCTATAATAATAGTATATATATGTTCCATAACTACAGTCCTGCAATTCAGGTAACAGCTGGGCAAAAAATGCTTTTTAAAAAAAAACACAATGTCAAAGATCAGATCGGATCGAATCAAATAATCCCACCCAGCCCTAGCGGTGCAGTTAAATAACATCACTGCGCCAGAAATGTGTTATCATGTGATATCATGATCATACATTCTTTACCAGTGTGCAAAAAAACTACTGTAATTATCACGAACAGTACAATATTGCACACCTAAAACCTGCAGGATGGATTACACTGTAGCCGATTTTCTTCCACTAGTCACTGTGTTCTTATTCAGAACATGGCCAATACCAAAATCCCTATTTGTCTGTTGTCATCATTTAGACCCAAAAAAGTTATGAAATGGAGCTTAGACTAAAAAGAAAAAATACCAGAATACAACAACAACAACAACAACTCATGAGCCAATACACATCTGATGATACTGTACCTCCAACTCTGTATGCAAACATGCCTCTAGCTCTGCTCTTACTCTTTCCCTGAAAGTCACCACAGGCTGAACTTAATGCCACTAAATGAAAGACCATCAATTATTGATCTAAGTAATGTAATGTCTTATTAATTACGACCATCCTCTGAAAATCTGATGGCGGCTAATGGACTTCAGTTTAAATATATAAGATACCTACTGCATAGGAGATGCAAACACTTGTTTTTCCCAAAACAAATTATGGAATCTAAAAAGATAGAAATGAAAAAATAAATTCTTGTTGATTCAAGCAGGATTGGTTACATACATTACTCTTTTGCTTGCAAAAAGAAGCAGAGAAAGACAATCAGAGTAACAGAGACAGAAAATGTAAGTCTCTCCTCAGCAGCACAGTGACCAAGGTTGGTGAATGCTGTGTTGTGATACACTCTCGGCTACTCTTGCCATGGAAACGGCTATGACACACATGCTGCTTACTGCTCAGCCATTACATAAGACGGGAACGGAGGGGAGAACAACACGATTTAGTAGAACAGAATAGCATAAGCAGGCAGGAGCCGGCTAAACTAAAAAGAGAGGTAGTGACCATGCAAACTTGAGTCTGGCTCCCTCCTGGCCTGAAGTGACCTACTTTAAGCTAATGGTGGTGCCTGTGCTCAAATGGATGAAGTCAAAGCAATGGTGATTGGCCAGAGAGACAGAGGAGACTCTGAAGGGTAAAACATGCTCTGTTGACAAGTGGCTTGAGTACCACTGTTGACCTGTGCAGCGAATGGACAGATAATGATACACAAACATTGGTGTGCACGTGTCCTTGTATTTCACCCTTTCAAATGCCATCAGGGTGTCTTTACGCCGTGGCGCTATGGTGTCCACTGAAAATATAACAGTCTCTATGGCAGAGGTTATACGCTTTTATTAATGACAACAGAAACAGGCCATTAAACTCTAATAGCCAAGTGCCGTTCTCTGTTCCTATTGGTTGTGCCTGAGCTTTGAAGCACAAGTTACCATGGGGATTCTAAACCTGATTGGTTGTACCCATCCCGCTGGGCCAGATATGATTGGTTGCCTCTATCTCCTTGACATGACAGTAATGATGGGTCATTGTACATTGAGACAAATAAGAGAGACTGGAAGTGCCGGGCACGTCTCAATGACACCAACGCAGACAGCCAGACAGCCTGGCAAGCAGGCTGGTAGGCCACTCTTGTTGCTGCGGGGAAGGAGGGGCGGTTGGGGGGGTTGTGATCTTAACATGGGCAGACTAGCAAGGGACTTCTCATCCAAGAGAATGGCCTGGATTCCTGAAAAGTATGGAAACTGTGAGCAAACCTTTGTGCATCCACCTTTTTGCTGTGATGATGTTGATTTGATATCTATACAGGATGCTGCTTCTGTAGATCCTCTGAGCAGTTACTGCAACAACAACAAATATGGCTCCTATGTACAAAGTTGCCCGCAAGAGCTGTGTCACTAACTCTGGCCACGAGTAGAGAACTCTTTCAAGCTTGATTGTTCCTGGACATTGCAAGTGTCAGTAAGTGAATGACAGCATGTTGTCTTGATGGCTTGGCATCTGTGATATGATAAATTCTCATCTCTATTCCTGTAGCTCAAAGGCAAATCTGTCAGAAAGAGTGTCGGTGGAGGGGATGATGATATACACAAACAAAAACCGACTGACACACTCAGACACGCAGTCAGATACATCAAAGCAACCATCTATATGATGATGATAATGGGAGATGACAGTGATGACACAGACAATCACATTTATGACTCTAAATGCAGGTAGGGCTGTGTTTCATGAATCCATCATGCTGCATCCTCTTCTTTTTAATGTATACATTTCAGGGCTGGGCAATAGAACAAATTCAAAATTAGATTTAACTTACATTCTTCTTGGTGATAAGCATGAGAAATTTTCATTCGTTCTATCTACAGAACTAGCAATAGATCCCCCCGGACACTCCTGTGTACTAGTTGGCGGTAATGCACCTCTAAGCTGGTTGCTACCTGCCAAGAAAACCTAGAAGGGTAACAAAAAAATAAACATTGACCTGCCAGCAGATTGAGCAATTGATGTGGAAATGGTTTGGATTCCGTAAAAGTTATGAAGAGCGGACTTTGATGACGCCAAAATAGGAAACAACTAATTTGTTTAATAGCATAAAAAGAATACCATTTTTTAAAATATTTTCATTGAACTTTTTCACAAGTAAAAATCTATTTTACTTAAATCAATTTGTTCTTTTATTATAGCTATTGAGTGATAGTTTTTTGTGGCTGTGGGTGGTGAGAATTTCCTTCTGGATTAGAAACGTTTTTCTCATATTAACCCAAAATCAAATTTTCCAAAAGCACTTTAACTGTACATCTCTGAGCACATTGAATATTGACGCTGGCAACCTTAATATGTCACACCTGTAAGTCTTCCATTGTTGTAAATTAGGTGTCATTTACAAAGAGAAATGATAACAGCGATAGCTGTACTAAAACATCTTGCAACTCAACACAGGATTGACTTTCACTTTATATTTGATGCACTGCACTCATGCAGCGGGAAAAGCTATCCAATCATGCAGCACACCTGTAACAAATATCAAGTATCCTTTGTTAAAGGTATTGCATCATGATAAGAGCTAAACTAAATGATTCAAAAATAGCCGTTTGCAGCAGAATAATGCAAAAACCCTAAGCTGGAAAGTGATGTCTGAATAAGAAACTGCAATCCATAGATCCTGTAATAGCCATCGCTGACTGAGGGGGCTGGGCAAGTAACCTCATTATGTATAAGAATGATTGGCATATTCTGAAAGGCATCTATTAAAATTACAGCTCATCAAGCTGTCAGCTCATTTAATTCATTAGTACAGTGAACTGAAACATATGGTCCATCAATCATTACTGGGCGCCTTATGTTCGTCATACACAGTGTGAAATCAGTGTAAGACTAAATGGGGATTGTCAAGATTCAAACAAGCAGGATGAACAGAAGTGATGCCATGTCTAAATAACTGCTCTTCAAAACTCAATGGCGCTATAGAATTCAAGGATAAAACTTCAACTGGCATGTCTCCGTCAGTGTGAGGAGAAACGCTATACAGGAAACGGCTCAGCTCAGGGTTAATGTTTCACTGATTCTCAAATTGTTTTGGAAATATTAAAAAAAGGACAACAAGAACAATATGAAGCTACTGCCAAACAGTAGCCACCTCATCTTTCCATTCACTACAACTTTCATTTGTAAAGTAGGGAGATGCCTTTTTACATTCTCAGTTTTTCAGACTAAAATGCTGTGTATAGTTTGTTTGGCCAACTGCTGGATGTTGCTGGCAAAGCACTAGCTGGTTGAAAATCAATGGGAAAGTACAGGCTGAAAAACTGAGTGGAAATGATGCAGGGGTCATGAGGTTTATAGGAGCAGATACCCTCCTGTAAAGCTGCTCTGCAGCTTTGAAGCTCTGCTTGGCTCAGGTCTCCACTAACAGGAGTGTAGTAAACACCTCTACTCAAACCTCTTCCCATCACCCTCACATAAACACACACAAGACGGCTACATAAGTGTATATTTGCGTGACGACAGCTCAGCTTTGACCGTGTGAATCATTTTCGCATCGTTACAGGTTTTTATCTGCATCTTATCCATGCGACAGATTCACAGGACTAAATGACGCATTTAGCTTATCAAACCATTGTAACAGTCACAACATTGCCTCAGCAACACCATCTAAAAAATGTTTATCTCAACAAACAGACAGCAGAATATAGAGATGAGCAAAATATAAGTTAAACTAAAAAGCCTGAGAAATCAATTGACTTTGAAAGTACTAGGTGCACTTGAGAGAGGCGATCATAGGTGAGTGTATGTGTGTCATTGCTTATATCTTAGGTGTCACATGAGCAGACTCTCCAGGACTTGGCTGGAGCCAACCAGTCTGGCGAGGGAGGAATGCAGAGACAACAAGGTGCTGCTGCTGCCTGAGGTGCTGCAGACGGCCACGTTTCCTTCTGTCAAACTCAGCTGGTACAACCTGCATGTGACGTGTTGTATCCAACTGCTGTAAAATACACAAACGCAGATCTATCTGCATATGTGATACAGGATAGAAGACACTCAAAGAAGCAGTACAAATTACATTTGCAGTAGTTTGCACTTTTCCCACTGGCTATTACTGGTTTTGTTTTTTGTCTTTCCAAATTGCACTACTCATGCAACATGCAGGAGGTGCAAAAAGACCTCAACTGGACAAAACATCACCAAAGTGACAGTTGCCAGGTATTGCAAGTTTACATACTTGGGTGTGTAAAGCCTTTTATTTTTTATATGCCAAAATGGCTGTTTTTATTTTTGTTTACTGTACTTTGTACAACTTTTTGTATGAAAAGTGCTTTATAGATAAACACTTAATTTTATAATGTAAATTCTGGCACCTGCTGCATTTCTCAACCTCAAAAACTTAAACTTTAGAACTTGACACGGTGCTCAAAGACAGCAAGGAGGCCGAATTTAGGTACATTCTGATATTGGACAAAGAGCCGAATATCCCTAACTTTTTGGGAGTAGTGTATGGGATATGCATGCAAATATAGGGGCCTAGTCAGACCCTCATTTGGAAGTTTACAATTTTAAAAAGCTCTTTGTATGATCCTACATCACAGCCTATTTAACTACTTCTTAAAAGTAGCAACATGTTGTGCAGAGAAAAAACAAACTGATAATCGAGGATATAAATAAAAGACATATTGTGTGCCTGTTTGGTGTTAACTGTGAAAAAAAAAGTTTGGAAGGGAAAAAGGAGCCAATTTTCTTCAGCATTTCTGAAACTGAATATAATGAAATTGTTTTCTGTAAACAGGATTAGTTGTAAAAAATATTTCTGGCACATAACATGCGCTAGTTTATTTTGGAGGAGTGATTTCAAAGTTTAAACAATATGCTGTGTACATGTTTATTTCATTCTAACATCTTCATTAAAACCCTCAGTGTCTTAGGCTCCCCGATGCGGTCAGTGAGGGTTGGGCAACGCTTTTAGAAAAATCATTTTATGGTGACATATGTTGGTGTGTGATTACACGTGCAAATCTTTGTGTGCTTTGTTTGTGTTTTGTGTGACTCGCGGGCATGGG
>JAPMNP010579163.1:0-10594 GCA_029874935.1 Atherina boyeri | reverse complement strand
TGGGAATCGAACCAGGACCACAGCTGCAGGCGAGGATCTGTAGCCTCCACACATGGGGCGGGCGACTAACCCAATGTGCCACGCACCGCCCCATCATTAATATTGTTTTAATGATAATTGTTAATCTCCTCTTTTTCTCACATCATTTACTTTTTCATTCATTTCGCTGTGTGTGTTCTGCAAGATTAGTTGAGCTACACACATGAACATGAACACTACACAACACAACACATACAATCAATTAATTGTTTTTAGTTTTTTTATGGTTCTGTACATTACACTTATGCCAAGTCTTGTGTTCTCAACTATGTGTTGTAAAAAAAAAAAGAAAAAACAAAGAAAAAATCTCTAACTGTTCTCCTTTATTGGCCCTATGTTAATTTTACTGGCTGATGAGAAAATACAATCTGGAATTCATCTTTGTTTTCCAGTAAGTCCAAATCGACTATGACGGCGCCTATTTTGCAACCCTCCTGCAGGAATGTAATTTTTTTAGTCTTCTTGACTTCAGCTGCAAGGGGAGGGTTACACTTAACTTCTTCTGCCTCAAAAGATCTGTCAGAGGATTCATTGTGACAAATACATGGTGTGTATCCAAAACTTATCCCTCCCTAACACAATCCTAATTTTTAAAAAAAATCCTTATCAGAACTCAGTTGTAAAACTGAAACGCTGAAGAAACCTTTAAGTATCCTGAATCAAACATTTTCTGCTGCAGCTACAATTAAATGCATGCATGACCATATCATGTTGCAATTTGGTGAACAGATGAATTCATACAAAAACACACAGGATTCACATAATTTCTTAAACATTTTACAAACTCACTGAAATGCAAGTTGAAATTTGACAGGAGAGGGCAGCAACAAAGAAAGATGGAACCAACATCAAGAGGGAGTGGTGTGCAGGTGTGAATGTGGAGAGGGTTGTCCTGCAGCACAACAGTCGTGTGCCGCTTCCTAATCAGTAAACAGAGAAAAAGAAAACAGACTTGTGTCTGTGTTACACTGTGAACCCAAGAGAGGGCAAGATTTACAGAAAACATATGCCCATATTTCTTCATGTTCCTCTGGTCTTTAAATCACATGCTCTTACTGATTAGACCTCTGTTAAGGACTTCACCACCAACTTTCTTCCTATTTCTATTGTTCTCAGTTCTGTTCTTGTTGCTATGTTGTGAGGCTGTACAATATACAAGATATTTCCCCTCAAATCATTAATCATGTTCCTCTAATGCAGCTGATGTCAAGGCTCACCTGATATACGATATCATCCTCACTGCTCCTACAATCTTTGAGCCAGTATTCTTTCGTCTTGTGATTTGAAAGTCCTCCGCTCAATAAAATGATACATCCATAAGTTGTAATGGAACTTGAATAACTCCAGCTGCAATAACTTATAGCAATAACAAGGGCTGGGCAAGGAGAATTAGAGGGGAGAGGGGTGTGTGACGGGGGGTTGTGTGAGTGGAGCTGCGGTAGATATAGTGCGCAAGGGCAGAGGGACTAGACATAAAGAGCAGAGCAAAAGTGAGCAAGTAAATCTGCTCTGTGGCTTCCCCAGCGTCAGGTTTATATGTGCGCCGTGTGCTGTGTGTTTCCATGGGTTTCCATGCTGTCACAAAAGGCCCCTGTGAGACTGGCTTATTTACCCTGCAGTAAAACCCGAGAGGGAGTATACCCTGCAGTAAAAGTGGAGAGGAGGCGCAGTAGAATTAGATTTAGGGTCGCCTCTGGCTCTCTGTTCTCTGTGTGCCGTCAGGGAAAACCCAGTTTGTTGCTCCAGAGTCCTGCAACTTGAATTATGTTGTGTTCAAATTCAAGGGCAAAATGTGTTGTATAACACACAGACAAGTTTCAGAATAGGTTTTAATTAAAGAGAGAGGTATTACATTGTTCTCAGTTATTGGTTACATAGTGGCTGGTACAGTGACAAGATATTAATTTAGCATAAATAAGCAGTTGTGCAATTAAGGGTTATTACATTTCACAATGCTATTGCATAAGCACTTGTTTGACTGTACAAGATGCATTTTCACATATGAATGCAAAATGTGCTTTTGCTTGTTCCTTCCAAGATCTGAGACAGAAACCTTACTGACATGATCTCAAAGAGAACTTGCACATAATTGAGGGTTCGTCATCACTGGAAACCAGGCGACAAGAACTGAGTAAAGAGATGTTGCATATGCAGTAAAGAGGCTGATGGCTCTGCATAGCCACCCACATGGCAAAAGTACAGTACTGCATATGTCCTCCCAGCATGCCCCAAACACTTTGGAAGATGTTATCAGGAAAGAGAGCCACATTCTGATTCCCCCCCCGCCTCGTGGAGAGAGTTGCTTTGTTACATTCCACATTTTGATCATGTTCAAGTACGGTCAAACTGCAGGCTTAGACGTCTGCAATTCTTGAGTATGCATGCAATAAGAGAGCTGGTGTGTGTTTGTTAGCAGCTGAATGAACAAAGCTTACAAGCAGTGACATCCAAAGTTGAGGTTCAAACCAGCAGCTATGAGTCATTTTTCATCTGTAACTTGGAGATATACCTCTGTTGTGTTGTACAATGTCTAAAGTGGCAAAATGGAAAGTTTGTAAACCTCATAATATTTTTTGCATTTTTGGCTGAGTTGTATTAAATTAGCAGTGGAATACAGATAAAGAATGGTATCACATAACAAACTACAGATTGGGGCCCCTAGAGATAAACTTTTTTATAGTACATCTTACAAAAAAATGTATTCTGTCCAAATTTAAGTAAAAGAGAGACTTGTAAATTTATGAACTTCTTTAAAGATTTGTTACACTAAATCACTCTTTATCTGTATTTATATGTGCGAGTTGTGTTTAAAACTTGGATAGGGTTTTATATAAAATGAGCCCACAAAAAGGAAAAAACAAAAACAAAACAAAGATAGGCGGTGTGTGAACATCACACTGTTTCGCAGTTACATTGAATTATTAAGGTGAGATGTAATCCTCCTCTGGTTTAGGTCAACCAAACTTCAACCTAAGACCACAAACATTCAAAAGCTTCACACTCAATTTAACCTTCATCAGCTGCTCTAATGTCAGTTTCTTGCTTTGTGTCTCCACCGCTTGTGACCAGTGGCCTGGGGTCACTGTGACACAAGTGGGTGTGACTTTCCAAGGCACTTGATTCTTTTCATTCCCTTAGATGATGAATTTGAAAAAAACATTGACGTTCATTCACAAATGCCCCTTCTCTGGGGTGCGAATGCACTTAAATGAAATGATAACACGTTGCTTGATCAATTGATACTCAACAGGGATTTAAACAATTTCTAACACAGGGGAGATGATTGTACTTTTGTGCACTTTGATGACATTACTGGCTGAAAGAAGAAATGGAAATTACCAGCTTTACAATTCCGTGCAGCATGATTCAAAAACATATGTAATTGGAAAAAAATCAAAAGACAGGTTGAATGAAATAGCGACAACAAAAGAAGAAAAAAAAGAAGAAGCTTAATTTTGAAGGCAAATGACTACATCTGAAAAGGCAAAACAACCTCTGTGATCTAAATCAAGTTTACATAATCACAGCACCGAGAACACATACACAGACCGGAAAAAAAGAAAGAAAAAAGATGAAGTCACTGTAGCGAAACAGAAACAAACAAATTTTAAAGCTAACAAACTAGCAATGGCCAAAAGAAAAGGTATTAGCAGCAAATCACTCTGCTGTGATTGACTGCACATGGTTGAACATTCATAGCCTTTGCTTTACAGGTACATGTTGCTGAGCTAAAGGTAGAAACATTCAAACTACTCTGTGGTCTCTGGGACTTTCTGGCTGCCACTGGTTGCCTTGAAGCTGTAAAATCCCCTGTAAAACCTCTAACCAGACGTTGTAGCAGAAGAGGTACTGTTCCTGAAACAAGAAGGACAAAAGGTATGTTCAGCCTCAGAGAACTGTCTTTAAAAACAACAACTAAAAAACAATAACCCTTCTGTTTGCACTCACCTTGGTCTGAATCATTCCATGACGCTGAAGTCTCATTTCTTTCACGATGTCACTCACATTAATCTAAAGTCAGACAAACAGATGGTAACTAGATTGTATGGCAAAAACATAGACTGAATTTATGCATTGGCTAATGAAGACTTTCATAATGCTAAATTATGTTTTCTTGCATCCCCTTTCCTGCAAAATACTCCCCTACCACTATTCCCTATCAAGGCTCCACCATCTTAAATTCAAGAAAGAGAGTGGAGGCTATAAGAGAGGCTTGGCGCAAGTGCAATATCCAAAAATCTTTGATTACATAAATTATGTGCATCTATGTGAGGTAAACATTTTAAGCTAGCTTTGGATTGACACAAAAGACAAATGATTTCTGGCAGCTCCAGTGCTTCCATCCTTGCTTTTTCTCCTATCTCACTTTTACATCCTCAGTGGTAGAAGTTAAGATGAAAGGAAGCAAGAAGCCAAGTTAACATTATGAACAAACAGTGTTGAGTAATAAGCATCATGCAAAGATATAAAATATCCTGATGTTATTAGATAAGTTTACCATCTCCACTTCAAAACAATGACCAAGTGATATGGTAAAGCTTATTTGTATACATAAAAAAACTGTCTTCCACTCACAGGTAAGTCTTTCTCAATGAGGTTAAGGATGATGTCGGTACAGATGAGAACTCCTGTGCGTCCAATGCCGGCACTGCAGTGAACAGTGATAGGCCCCTTATGGTGCACTGCCCTCATATAGCGGATGAAGCGAACCAGCTCCTCAGAGCAGTGTGGCACACCATGGTCAGGCCAGTGTGTGAACTTCAGGTGATGAACAAAGTGTGTCTCACCAGTCTGGAATGACAAGTTGTGAATTTTTGCTCAAAACTCATATTTAAGTCCAAAATGAAACCAGAACATTGTTCTCCTTTCTCACCTGTATGTCCACCATGCGGATGACCTTAATTTGGAAGTAGTCCAGGTGCTGTTGATTTTCCAGGTGAAGGTGGTACCTGCCCAAGTCCAAAGGCATGCTTTGCCTCTCGGGCCAATACTTGTGACATTTAATCCGTCCCCGTTCTACCTCCTGGGTCATCATGGAAATGATATCAGATTTGTTTTCCCAGATCATCTGCCAGAAGGCCTGCACTGTGCAGGGTAGAGGCCCCTGGCAGGAGATGTAGGAGAACTCCTCATTTCCGACTCGCATACGGATGTAGCTTGCATTGATATACTCCTGGTTCTCTCCAATGGCAACACGCGTTTGGTCATCTATGGGGGGTGGAGACAAACAGAAAGAAAACCTTCATTTCTGTGTGCTAAATTTGGATACATCCATTCATTTCCTGAACAATAATTACATACACTTTCCTGTTTTTTCCCCAAAACCATACAAATGAAGATAAGTTAAATCCAGGTAAATTACCCTACAGGCTCGAGCTTAACAGAGTAGTGTTGCAAAGACGGTTGCTGATGTTGAGAGGTGTGAAAGACTGAAGAAAGTTTGGAATGTTTACTGAGTTACTCACTTACAAGCATGGTACTGACATAGTAAATAACTTGCTTCTTTTTTTTTAAAACACCCTTACAAGCACAGCAGTTGCAACAACCTGCAAAGCATATGTCGAGTTGCAGCGGTATTAATTCCACTGGGGGTCACTACACTTTTTATCACACTCATTCATCTTAACTGACCCATTTCACCCCGGCACGCTGTGAGGATTTGAGAAGAAAACACCTCTGTACATGCTGTATATACACATGTGTGTGTGTGTGTTTGACAACTAGGCTTACATTAATAACATTCCTAAGCTAGTTTTTAAGAGAATTACACACACGCACACACGCATGCACGCACGCACGCATGCACGCACACACACATACAAGAGTGGCTCTCTCTGCATCTATTCCAAGTAATTTATAATGACAATACAGCATCTAATAACATTTGCTGCTTCGTTTATTAAAGATATAAATCCTGGATAATTACAGGGATCGTCATCATCACTTGCTTGGCAGGCTGTGAGAAAATGATACTGTAATGCAGTACCAGCAAATTACCCACTCTTATGTGGGACATAAAATGGGGTGCAGAAATTACTGAAGCATCGTAAACAAATAAGTCCACTTTCTTTAGTAAAAATGTGGAGTCAGCTAAAACCTACAAGCAGAAAAGTGCCAACAAACAAGCTCTCTTATAAATGCCAAGTCTGTGCGTATCCAGTTTGTACAAGGCAAACAATAAAAAACAGGAAAAAAAAATCTAATTCTGCCTCTAGTAAGTAAAATAAGTCCTCTTACAGGGAAGGATGTCTCTGTAGCGGTTCTTGTCTCTGTTCTCAGGGGCTTTTCCCACCAGACAATTGTCTGAAGGCTTCAGGTGTTCTAGAGCCTGTAAGGAACAACATTAAGCACAATAAAAAAAGAGAGGATTTTAAACAAATTGCCATGTTTGCATATTTTTTTCTGCATCACAGTGTGTTTAAATAACCTATAGCTCTAATATATGGATCACTGCTGGAAATATAAGCAGCACATTAACTGATTGTTGTGACTTTTTCAGCCAAATTTACACTCATGAGGTAAATTGCTTTATTGTGTATATTTAGCCATTTCATCAATAACATATACATACCATAAACTCTTTGAGTAGTTCCTGCTGGTCCAGCTGATGCTGCAGAATCTGGATGAGAGCTTTGACCCTGAAGCCTGAATACTGGCTGGTCTTAGCAGGGGTAATGAGCGCTAGACTAGCCAGTTCCTCCTCCGATACTAAGGGTGGGCCTGAAGAAAACAGCAATCCTTTGCTTTTATTGCTCTGCTTAGGTAAATCTTTCACTCTAATGCATTAATACAGCAATAAAGAAAGACGACTAGACACCTGTTTGTGGTGAGGACACTTCCCGACTTGTGACATCAAATACGTCATCTTCTTCGCTGCTCCAACCATCGGACTGGGTTTTCCGGATGTCTTTGCAGGACTGGTCCAAAAGTTTGGTCACAATTTGTTTCCTGAGGGAGTCAGGGGGCAGGGGTGAGACCACACCATTTTTACTCTTCAGTAGGGAGGGATGAAATCATGCAAGGCTGAGCTTCCTTTTCCTGCGACTTTTCCACCTAAAATACAGTATATACAAGAAGCTAAAATACACTCCTAGTCAGAAATATTGCCATCATTGAACTTTAAATACAGAATTTGGAACGTTTTCAGGAATAAATGCAATAAACGAATTTTGCAAAGGTACTGTAGAATGTTTGTGGTAAAATATCTGAACTTTCTGAACAGCAAAAATGGCTTTGTGTAGTGAAATAAAATACAGTATGTACCCTAGACATGTCATTAACGCGTTCCAATATTTGGTTGCAGAACTTTTGGCAACAATGACAACCTTTACATTACCTTTACAAGTATTCTAGATACATGACATCCAAAAGACATGCATGTCAGGTTAACAGGTCTCTCTTCGAAATGAGACTCTTTGGTACAACCTGTATAAATAAAGGTTAAATAAAAAAAAATAAAAAAAAACTTCTTTTACAGTTGTGAAACTGCGAAATAACTTTGCTTAACTGTTGAAAAAATAATTTCTAGATCTTTGATAATTAAATCCAAGCCAAAGGACTCATGATCTTTTTTATGATGACATTTCTGATGCTTTCAGAAAGCTCACTTGTCTTCACCACAGTGATACAGAAAACAGCCCCCTTTCAATCAATAAGACAACATTTATTTGGTCAATCGAGTTGTGTGAACACTAGAGATTAAGTCTTGTGATTTCCTTTTCTTGCTAAACTATTTCAAATGTACCCAAAATGAGCGGATTCTTGTGTCCATGTACATTTTTGTTTAAATGCCTGTATTTCACTGTGTGAAAGCTCTTTTCTCCCAGAGGCTTAACAACATTTTAGCATTTTATCAAAATATTCTGGTTAAACAAAATTCCATATATTAAATTTTTTTCAGAAACTTAATTCTGACTTACAGTGAAGCAGTTGCAATATTTCTGATTAGGACTGCATGTTTGAACTTCTGCTGTACTTTTGTAAAATTACAAAGACTAATCCAACTCCCTAAATATTACTCTATTTTATTGGTCTCACTGGGACTCATAGATCATACACAGCATCATGTATTCCAGGTTTGTGTTTTATTCATTGCTCTCTGCTCCCTCCCTGTGGTTAGGAGTGGAACTCTAGAACACCAGATGTAGAGAAGAAGCAGAGGAAGGAGAGGAAACACACAGACAATACAAAAGGAGAGACATTCAGGATGTTAATACCTGTCAGAGGCTCCATGCAACATGTCAGTGACATTGAGGGATGGGCAGCAAGCTTGATGAGAAGGGGAGTTGTTACAACTCTCCTGTTCCACAGACAAGCAGCCAGAGGAGGCAACAGACAGGAGGAGCAAGATGTTAGTAGATGTTAGTAAAGAGGTAAGGAGGGGTATGATACTTAAACACACTTCTATGTGAAATTATTGCACTATAAATTGTGTGGGTTTGTGTTTGTTAGTGTTACCTCTTCATTTAGGGTCTCATCTGTTACAACAGTCACTCTGTGAGGTGGGGGAGGTGGTGAGGTTAGGATAACTTCTGGTTCATTAACAGCAGGATCTGAAGTCACTTCTGAAACAAAAGCTGTATATGTCAATAAAATCTGCACCGTGAGAGAACTAAATGAAGTTTCTAAATTTAGTTGGTTTCAGTCTCAAAATAAAGCTTTCAATGTTTCTAGATCCTATATTGAACATTTATTTTTGTCGGATTAACGATAACAAAGACAGCTGTTGGAAATCATACCGTGGGAATGCTCAACTGGCGTACTTTTTATGATGTCAGGTGTGGAACAGGTATCGGGACTGGACACGGGAGCTGGCTCAGCTAAAATAGCTTCTGGATGAGCAGACATGTTGGGTGGTGTGGGTGACTCAGAGTAGGTCAGGGGTAAGATGTCTCTGCAGATGGTGAGCTGGACAGTACCCTCAGCTTTACGCAGGATATCCACCACCTTACTGTGGCTCAGCCCGGACACAATCACACCGTTCACCTAATGTACACAAATGAACGTTTTTCCTCGTCATGGAGGTTCTGAAACAATCATGTCGACTGACATCATGATATATGGTTACCTCTAACAAAATATCCCCCACTCTCAGCCGACCGTCCTGTTCAGCCGCTCCACCTGAGCAAATGTCCCTCACTCTGAGCATGCTGCCATTTGTTCCTCCAACCAAAGCAAAGCCAAGGCCTCCACCTTCTGGTTTTTTGAATTCCACTTGCATGATGCAACTCTACAGAAAACAAAAAAAAAAAAAATCAGAAATAGGAACATAGTGGAATTTGAAGAACAGAATATGGTCAATGACTTTTGATGCTAGCTTAAGATCCTGTTTGTTTTTGGGTGACTTTTGGTTTCCTAGTACATCTTTTGTTTTTGTAAAGCTGTTTTATGCTCAGCTTGTTTTTGCTTTATGTCCTGTTTTCAGTTTTAAACTGCCACTCACCTATTTTGCATTAGTCATTTTCCTTTCTCTCTATACATACTGCCCAGTTTCTATCTAATTTTTGATGGTTGTTACTGTTTCCCTTCTGTTCCAGTTTGCTATTTTTGTTTCCGGATGGTCTCCTGTTCTGTGTTCCAGTTACTTTCAATGTCTTTTGGATTTACTATGGATTTTCTATTTTTAAATAGCCTTGCTAAACAGTGCCTCGTGTTTGTTTTGTGAGTTTCATTAAAGACTCTTTAGCTCTTTATCCGCCTACCCTTAGTGAGTCTGCAATTTGGTCCTTCAGTGCACGCAATGCTAGCAGCTAGCATATCATTTCTAGCATGTGCTGTATTGACAGAAACAAATTATATTCAACAAAAGCTGCCATTGTGTTGTGAAAACAGATAAATATGTGTTTGGTAACATCCTGGCTGGGACTGAGACAATTTATGTGTAGATTTATATGGAGTAGACTCACATTACTGAGTTTGATTAAAAAAACTAAAATATGTACAGCTACAGAAAAAGCAACTGACAATAAAAAGAAAAAAAAGGAAAAAAATTGGGTACACCAGAAATTTGAACTGCTGGAGAAATTGAATATTTTCATAAACTTACATCTTGCTCTTGGGAGAGAGAGAGACATCTGAACCTCCCAGCAGTCCTACAAACAGCTTCAGCTAGAAAACAAGAAGAGTTGCTGATTAAGTAGCTGCCAATTCAGAGAAAAAAAGTATTTTTATTTCACCTATTATTATCATGCTTTCTGAAAATAAGAAACAAGCTATTAAAACCTTAATAAAGGGAGATGTTTGGAGATTAGCCCTCAGCTAACGGGACCTTTCCTTTTATACCCAATTTCATTTATGCAACCATTTTCAGCCAATAGAATTACCAAAACAGTCACACAGAAAAAAACAACGCACACCAACCTCCCACCTCTTCACCCATTTTTGGAGATGGGTCTGAGATCTTCTATTACAGATGAACAAAGCTGATCTCTTCAGACGGTTTCCACTGTCCCTTATTGCTCCATGTACTGTCACCAGGCAACTGATCTATCGGCTTTATAGACCACTAGCTGTATGAATGTGTGTGTGTGTGTGTGTGTGTGTGTGTGTGTGTGTG
>JAPMNP010578866.1:0-10784 GCA_029874935.1 Atherina boyeri | reverse complement strand
CACACACACACACACACACACAAAAACAAGTGTGGTTTAAGCGTTTGTTGACAATGCTGCACCTTTTGTCGACATCATCAATTCAACTTAATGATGCAGTCCAAGTTTTCACAACGTGAAATACCAAACAACAGAGGATTCTAAACTTGTACCCTGGTGTATACTGGCACAAAAACAGACAATATGTTCCCTGCTGCCTTACAGTGACAGCTTAACAGATATCCCTTTTTTAAATTGATATAAATTCAAAAGTCATGTCACCACTCTTTGTTTTTCTAAAGGAAAAGAATCCCTTCTCTTTTAAGTTTATCTACACACACAAGATTTTTTCTTTGCATAGCTCAGCATTAAATACAGTATCTTCCTCGACTCCACACAGAAAAGAAATCAATTTTAGATGCACAGAATTTGTAAATTTCCTAATTAACCTCAATTTCTGCATAAATAACACACTGGCTGTCACAAGTATTTGAGAAGTGCAACATTAAATTTAACGTGCATGCACACTGAATTGACCCACAGGATATGGCTTTTTTGGATGAGTCAGTCTTATTGCTCAGTTTCTTTTTCCTAACTCTAATTAACTGCATCTACTGGAGAAACTATGTAACATACAATCTCATTAATCGAAGGCCATGAGTACAAGCCTCTTGACAATTGGTACAGGAGAGATCATTTTAAATCAGCTATACTATGTCTAAGATAACTACAATACATTACAGAATTAGACATACCGACAACTATACAGTAAGTAGAATCTATTTATAAATTGTAACTATATGGTGCAAAGAAGGCCAACTGGCCAACATGATGAATCAGACTGAAACTATAGAAAAGTGCATCAAATGACACTACTTAACAACTGCAACTTTCCTATTCAAAGAAACAGGAAACTTTATATCAAAAAGAAATTAAAGCAATCAAAGTCATGTAAATAACTTTGACAGACAGAGACAATGGCACAGTGCCACTGACTATGGCTGATAAAAATCAAATGTGGTTATAAACAGTCTAACCACTTTGATGTAGACATGAAGTGATTCTTTGGAAGAAATGGCTCACAACTATGGCCCTAAAGGGCAATCTTAAGGGCTTTCTCTGCCTGTAAGATCACAGGAATATGTCAAGATACTAAAACCTTGCCAGAAAAGCAGGGCTTCTCCGTGTAAAGCGGAGAAGTCGTACAGTTTTATACTATCACATTTCTATTTAACGTTTTTTTTCTGTGATGCAACCCAGATTGCCCTGAGAGGTTAAAATTCAGCATCCTTAGGAGGACATTCCATACAGCAGGATTTCACTTTCAACAACCTAAACAAGTAAGTAAATATTTAATTTCTGCTTTAAAACCATGTAATATTGGTATCCTTGACTGAGAATGAAAACATGCTCCATGAAAGCCTCCTTTACACAGTATGGTCAGTAAAGGTTGACAGACTGGATTGGTTTATCCCCGGGTGGGTCCATCCTGTATGATCCCGCTTTATTTGTGCTTCTCTTCCTCATTGTAGATCTTCCGGAGGCTCGAGTCGAGCAGGAAATCCACTGACCTACAGTTTCCAGAGAGTGGAAGAGATATATATACATAAGCCATTATCTTTAAATCCATTTCATTAAACAAAGTTTTTCTTGGAAACATTTGTGCTTTAGATGGAGATGGATCCCCCACAAAAAGAAGAGTATCATCCAGCACAACACTGTAGCACCAGTCTTATTCTGTCACATTATATACAGGGTACAAAATAATATTAGGATTTATAGTTTTGTAATCCCCCACCACCACCACTAAAAAACAAACTAAACAGAAGCCTTTACAGGGAATGACGGTTTGATGTCTGGATCATTGTATGAGCAGATGCTTCATCCCTCAACTCTTAAGGCTGCATCTGGCTGCTTTTTCTTCTGTTAAATCAACAAAAGCAGGTCCAGGTACATCCACAATGCTGAATTTTAAAAAAAATCTTTATTCCAGACCTGGTCCAACATAATGAAGTTAACTCAGTATTCTAAAGATTATGTATAATTAGGATCATAAGCCACTGTATGCCCTCTTTGTATCTTTATCCCTCCAGCTTTCTGGTACATGTTGATGGAGTTTCATTTTTCTGAACATTTAATGCTGTTCAAAATCTGATCGGGGAATTTTGTTTCCCTTTTTCCTTTTTTGAACTTTTTTTTTTTTTTAAACATGTAATCTGGACTTTCTATTCTTGAGAAATATGAGTGGCTTGAGACCTCTGTATCTTTAATAATTAAGTTCTCTGTTTAAGGAAAACTTAATAGTATGCTTTCCTCCAACAGAGTGTTATTCGGTAAGTGAATGGTTTTGACTATTTTTTTTATTAAACTTTTTCTTTTTACTGTCAAGCTCATCATAACCTTCCTTCTATGACATCATAAAGTTAGAAAGTTAGCAAATTTATGGTTTGGCTCCTCCAAATGTTCCCTCAGTTTCTGCTGGATTTGTTTTTTTCTTCAGTTAACTTTTATAATAATTGCAAATACTTCAATCTAATATTGTTTTATATTTTTCATAAACCAGAATCCAGAATGGATCTATTTTTTCACTTTCATATGTATAACAGTTAAAACAAAGCAAACTGGGTAAAAACTGGACTATGCTCACATGTGGAAGCAGCTATTTGTCATGTTTCTTGTTTCTTTTTAACAAATACAAATACTTTAAGGACATTTATGTAGAAAAACTATTCATGACAACACCCTTTGTGCCTTTCTGAATAACGTATTAGGGTCTGGGTCCTCCAGTATTTAAGACAACTGATTGACTGTTCTCCTTTTAAAAATAAATAAAATTCATGAACTTTTCTGTCCAATCTTAAGGGGAAGATTTAAAAAGAAGTTAACGAAAAACATGACTTGATCATGTTTTTCTAAACTAATCAAGATCTCTGTTGGTGTCTTGAAATGTCACTACTGATCTTGTGCATGATGCAGCAGCGCATGCAGCTACAAGTACTTATCATGTTTCACTACTCAAACTACTTATTTAAAATCTCACATAATAATAGCTTACATAATCTGTGTCTGCAAACAAATGAGGCACAAAACGACATGTACAAACCTGTCTATTGGAGTAATGATGAAGGGGATTGTGGAGAGGCCTATAGCTGTTGTGGTCCACTTGCGAGCAGGCAGGGGCCACTTGGTGGATCTGCCCAGAAGGTACAGTGATGCAGCACACACACGGTTAATGGTGAAGCCCGGGATGATCACAGAGGCCAAGGCCTGCCACACAAAGGTGTCCACAACTGCAACTGCTACCCGTGTTGTCTTCCCTGGGTTGTCACCGTGAGCCTTGAGGGAAGAGATAGAAGGTCAGAGATTGAGGATTTTAGACTAGTTTTTGAACTTATTGGATGGACAAAATAACATTTTAAAGATTTTTATGTTAATTCTATTATTGTTTTTTCACAGGATTATGTTTCTATAAGATCATGAGGCAGCGATTGGCAACCTTTAATGATTGAAATAATCTAATTAGAACAACGTTTATTTATAATCTTGCATGTAAAAATAAACCCGTTCAAAAACTCAATTGTAGTGAAACTGAAGAGGAGCTCAAAATCAATAATATACCTCACTTATTACACAACAGTGGCAATTTGATTAACATGACTCCTAATGAAGATAACACAAATAAATGGTAATATCTTACCAGAGCCGCTTTCTTCCCTTTGTCCACTGCATCAGCGGTAACATACGCTGTGGCCACAGCATAGCTGCCCCATACCAAGCTCACTGGCACCAGAGCACGAAAAGCCTCCCCAACTTCATTGGCATAGCCTGGGAAAACACAAAATCAGATATGTCTTCAACTTTCTTTGTCCTCTCTAATTATTAAATGACGCCTTTGTTAGCCATGCTGTAATCCGATGATAAGTTTCAGGTATGTGAAAGTAACCATCTGAGCCAAACAATGATTAGAATAATAAATTCAGGTTTATTGGCTTTCTTGGTGTCAGATCATTAAACAATAAAAAGCCATTTCTCAATAACAGACCACAGGATGACATGGTTTAATGTGAAACTACACTCTGTGTATTTCAAGCATTCCGTTTTTCATAGGATGACACGAAAAGAGAGCAACAGTTTGGAAAATTATGCAATATTCATTTAATATGACTGGAACGACTTAAATGGCCTTGATGTCTTATTAAGAAGTCACCTGTGCCAAATGCCACAGAACATAAACATAACGGTAAATTTAACCGGAGTCACGCAGGGAGTGTTATTTTTGCTTCAATGACAAAAGATCCACCAGAGCGTGGTGGAGTCAAATTCTGCTGCCAACATATGAATCTATCACAGGTGCTGCTGCTGGCAAAATTCAGGTTGCTGCTCAAACACAGCACTTTGGAAAAAGAGATGTTATTAGTCATTCCTTAAAAATGAGGTAGACTGTACTGAATTTTACCTTGTGGAAAAGCCATCCGTTCATCTGCTCTAAAAATGATGGGATCATTTGCTTATTTCTCATATTTTTTTACCAGAAACCTGGGGCTCTTCTGAAAAGCAAACCAATAGTTCAAAGGGACCAGTGAAAGCAAGAGCTGGATATTTACTGACCAGTCACATCCTAAACACAGTTACCCCCACTGCATATTGTTAAGATCGCATTCAATCCCCGGTGAAATAATTGCCTGTCAAAAATGGCAGATGCATCTCCCTACCTCCACTATGATGACCATTTTCAAAAATGAATGTCAAACCTATTTTGGTGCCAGCATATAGGAATATGTAGCAATAGCCTAACTCTTATCAGCAGAAACTTGCCTGTAGTAAAAGCTGAATTTATACATGGCTTCACCTGATCATTTTCTGAAATATTCATTAAGATGTTTGCTGGATAACATCCCCAAGAAGTCCAGAGCAAATCTGGCATTTGTGTTTTCACATCTTCAATATTTCAAAGCTGTGTTAATTGTGTGAAAATGTCTATAGTTTGTCCAGAAGAGTGGTTAAAACTCTATACTTTATCAGTGCTCTCAACACTTCCTGCAGAACTAATTGCAAAGTAAACATCACAATTTAGCAAACGATGCAGAGTCAAGTGATGTCTTCATGGCAAGTTGCTATCGACTTAACAAGAAACTTATTCCTTAATTGTCTGTAGCCTGACTGAATTTGCGAAGTGATAAGAGCTGTATTTGTCTAATGCTGTAGAATAACAAAGTGAGCGTGGATAACATTTTCTACAAGCAAGGCGTTACGCTACTGTGAAAATAAGTGATGCTATGGTACAAAAGACTCCTATTTACTCTTGCCTTAGAAGACAGGATAGTGTGATAAGAATGTGGGGGTGTTTCAAAGGTGTTGAAAACAGAAAGAGCAGAGATAAGAAATCCAAGCACTTAAAAAGGGAGGAGGATCTGGATGATAAAATCGAGATTCACAGGTTTTCACAACAATGACGGATGGTCAGACAAGACAACAAACATATCCAGTCTGTGATCTACTGGGCACACGTAGGGCCTATTGCACAAAAGTAGCATCCAGATATCCAAGATACAGAACTAAGCTAGGTTCATTGAATCCAAAACAAGAGCGTCTAAGCTTAATTGGTTGTACAAAGAGAAAGCCAGAATGAGCTGACACGGATTCATCAAGCCAGGTAAAACCAATCCTGGATCAGTGTGCACTTGCGGCTTCTTCAAAAGACCCTCATGATCTCTCACAGAATCACCAATCTACCATGGCAACGAGAGCATAGTCCTTCTCTCCGTCGGAGCAGGAAATCCTCTTAGAAGTATACGAATAAGTCAAGGACCAAATAAAATGAAGGGAAACACCGCCACAGTTAAAAAACAAAAAGAGAAAGCGAGGCAAGGTATTGCAGACCGCCTGAATGCACAAGTAGTGCACAAATAACACACTCACTACTCCGCTAAAACCATCACAATTACAATCCGAATACCGGTAGTTAATTAACATCACTGAAAACATAGTCGTCGTCTTGACTATGAATCTGTGGAAATTTCAGGTGAAATTGACTGCAGATGTGAGTTGAATTGTGTAAATGTGTATGTGTGCTATTAAAGTACTATCAGATCATTTCAGATGATCTACAATGCTTACTGGCCAATCAGCAATGTGGTTGGAAAATGGTCTGGCTTGGTCCATGACTCCTGAGTCTTTTGGACCTCGGCAATCTATCAGCACCTATCACAAGGTGAGTCTCACAATATCTATTTATAATCCCTTTTAAAATCATGGCTGTGTCAACAAGAATGTCACCCTATTTATGAAGCTGTGATGAAGACATTTTGTATTCAGAGGTGAATTATTTGGTCCATTGCTGGGAGAGAGGGGGATACCGGGCAGCCTTTTCTCCTGGCATTGTTTGCAGGCCCTCAAGAAGCACAGCAGATAGATAAATGATGCCCATGCCAGGACAAGGGCAGGAATAGAAATTCCCTTTGGCCTCCTGAAGCCACGCTTTCAAAGTCTTCACCATTTAAGGGTCAGCCCAGGCAGGACATGTGACATGGTAAATGGACTGTACTTATATAGAGTATTTATCCAAAGTGCTTTACCCTACATGTCACATTCATACATTCACACACCCATTCACACATCGATAGGCACATCGGGAGGCAGAGTGGGTCAGTGTCTTGCCCAAGGACACTTCAGCATGTAGCCTGGGGAAGCCTGGAATCGAACCACCACCTTCCGGTTGATAGACAACTGCTCTTCTTAAATTGTTTCAATTAATATGTGTGCTTTCAATCTAAGTTATATGTCCTGGAATATTATATGTCCTGGAATAGCAATCAACGTGTGTTACTTTGGTGGTCATGGCTCAAAACTTTTGGGAACCACTGTTGTTGAGCTAGAGCACTCTGTGACTTTCATTTTGAATTGAGTTCATGGTTTAATTGCTTTGATTTATTTAAAAAATGAACATCATGTTATTGTTTGTGTAATCATATGGGATATGTCATTTCAATATAGTCCATGGAAAAGTGTAAATTATCTAATGATTGCAAAAACATAAAAAACCCTTGATCTAGAATTATTTTATTTATGCGACTTCTGCAGTGATGTATCTATCTACGGTCATGAGCTGTGGGCAGTGACCGAAAGACGAGATTGCGAATACAAGCGGCCGAAATGAGTTTCCTCCGCAGGGTGGCCGGGCTCTCCCTTAGAGATAGGGTGGGAAGCTTGGTTATCCAAGAGGGGCTCAAAGTAGAGTCGCTGCTCCACCGCATCAAGAGGAGGCAGATGAGGTGGCTCGGACATCTGGTCATGATGTCCCCTGGATGCCTCCCTGGTGAGGTTTTCTGGGCATGTCCCACCGGGAGGAGGCCCCGGGGACGGCCCAGGACACGCTGGATGGACTATGTCTCTCGGCTGGCCTGGGAGCACCTCGTGATCCCCCCCACCCCAGCCCGATCTTGGATAAGCGGCAAGAAAATGGATGGATTTTATTTAATGATAACAAATCTTAAAATAATGGCAGTGGATCTAGTTCGGTGGTGGGGAACCCTGGTCCTTGAGGCCGCAGTCCTTTAAGTTTTCCATGCAACCCAGTATGCTCAATCTAACAGTCTGAATGAACGTGTGATCTGTTCCAAAACATGAAGGCCATGTGTAATTTGTTAATATTTAAATAAACATATATATAATAGTCACTATTTGGATTAATGAATTTTAATGGAATATGGGGTCTTTCCAATGATTTCATTAAATCATATTGTTCTGCATTGTAATTACACATGTCACAACATTATGTAATTACAATTATATATTTATATAAAAAGCAGAAAACATGTTGGTACAGTAGGCAAATTATAAGTTGAATAACATAAACAGGCTGAAAAGTCAAATGACAAAGAGATGAACAATTCCACATTTCTGTGTTCAGAACATCAAATGTGAACATGGAGATAATCCTGAACAGGCAGGATTAAAGCTGGAAGCAAATAGATTATTATTTTAAGTGGGGGATAAACAGATTCACTTACTCAGCATAGTTACTCAACTATAGAAGTGCAGGAGGCATGAAGTTACAGTGGGAACCGCCGCACCATAAATGCCCTTCAGACAAGCTACTGCATATGCCCTTCTTCATGGGGTAAACTGATTACATTAGTAACAGAATGTCAGGAAGAAATGCAATGATACCGTCTCAGTTTGAGTGAGATCACGGCCAAGGGCGTTTCTTTGTGGTTGTGAGTCACTGCCTAAACTTGCTTAACAACTATGCTTGCTTAAGTCAGGACTACGAGGACAAACGTGTGTAGCCTACTTAATAGTTCACTAATGTTTTATAACGCAGTAGAAATAGGGTCAGGAGCAGCAGTCCTACTGATCAGTCTAAGACACATATTACGTACTATGGTGACAAAATGTCCTTCAACAGTCAAGTTTGCTATAAATAGACGTTAAAAGAGGTGTTAGCCAGCTATGCTACCCCCTTGCTAGTTAGCACCAAGCTCCGGTGTCATCACGGTTCCGGTGTACTCTCAAGCTCTGTTATGAAACGTTACAAAAAAAAACGACACTGCCCAAAAGATAACAAATAAATATAAATGCGTACCGAGTAAGCGGACCCATGTATCACGATAAATGTCAACTGCTTTTCCTGTGTTTCCTTCACTGGGATCCATACTTCCCTCTACTCCATCCCCCGATGATGTTCATAAACTCGGATAGCGTATCGGAAAGCCAACAGACAGCTGGGACAGTGAAGGAGGCGTGGTCTACACCACAGCATCCAACTGGCTGCAAGGCTTCAACCGCAACCTGACACAGGAGAGGAAGGCACAAATGCAGGCAAAGTATGTTGGACAACATCAACATATTGTATGTGGTATTTGAATAAAGAGAAGTCCTTCCTTTAAATAAGTGCTTTGAAGATAAAGTGTGGAAAATAAGTGAAGAATCAAAATAATTTTCGAGGGATAGATGATGTTTGCATTGAAAAAAATTATCGATTAAAAAAACAACTAACTAATTCTAATCTTAAGAAAACTCTGTTCCAGTACTAATTTAGCAAACTAATCTGTTTATGTCTGTTATACACAGAACCTGGAACTTATTCATTTTAACTTCTATAATTTCACGTTATTTTATTTTTTATATAGGCCTAACTTCGGTCGCTCACAACAGCGATTATAAGAAAATCATTTTTCAAATAAAATTATGCATTTTTTCACAAAGTACACAAATACACAACAAATAAAGAAAATTATGTTCATGAACTATGTATTTCACTGTCAGTTTTTATAGTATTTTATGGATCATATGAGGTTGTATTTTGTCAATGCAATGCATGTAATATGATGATACTGTTACTGCACCTCCTTTTAGTTTCAGAGTTACAAAACCCATGAAAAATATTCATGGCAAATATGGTAACGCTATTAACCATATAACATTCTGTAAATGTGAGAGCAGACTTTGTAGATGTTTCACAAACTCGTGATGTAAATTTGCAGATGATTGTGATCACCTGAGTAGCAAATTTCATTATTTCATCTTATTATTGGACTTCTTTTATCATTTTAAACTTTAGTTCAGATCATCCAATTATAAGCACGCTTTCTGATTGATAGCCAAACTAACCAATAGCAATAAGCCATGCAACACAGTAGACCAATAGAAACTGAGATGTGTATGCGTTGCGAGATGAGCATTGACCCATCATGGCTCCCGTCAGCAGCAGCAAGCTCTACTCCTGCGACTCCAAATCACCGTTCATTTTTATTTCCAGGGGAAAGATAATGCCTTTAAAATTATATTTCATATCAATTTTTCTTCTGCTGACTATACAACAGTGTTTCACTGACGACGATCACGAAATGGAAGAGTTTTTGAAGCGGGAGTATTCCCTATCGAAGCCTTACCAAGGTAGGCTATCTCATCCGTACAGTGGCACTGGTGTACCGGGGCAGGCTGGGGAGACAGATGTTTCTAGAATCATGCGTTAAGATTAAGCCATTAAACCACATCTATGTTCTGTTTTGTTTTGTTTTGTTTTTTTAATGTAATCAATTTATCTTTTCCTTTTAATATGATCGTTTTTGTCATTATATTATGCCTTGTCCTGCGACATTCAGCTGTCATTTCGTTATTGACTCAGAGCAGTTTAGCTATTCTGTGTTCTTTCACCTCTATTTGTCTTTCATGTCTCCTTTTGTCATCTCTCATTTCTTTTGTTAGCTGTCAAAGCAGAATGTATTTGATGCTATGTTCATTGAGCTGTGAGGTTGTCTCAGCTTTTGTAATGATATGGTTTTGTTTGCGGTCTCAGGTGTCGGATCTTCAAGCTCCTCCCATTGGGAGCTGATGGGGGATGCCATGGTAACCACAGACCAGGTGCGACTCACACCTGACATGCAGAGCAGGCAGGGGGCGGTGTGGAGCCGTCTTGTGAGTATGCACCCTGAAAAACTGGTGAATCATGAGCATCGGTTCCCTGTATTTTGAGCTCCAGTAATCATTTGTTTATCTCTCAGCTTGTAAAGAGTTCATATTTGTTAGTGATGGTTCTTGAATACATTTACGTCTGAGTTTGTGCCATAATATTGTTGTATCCATATTGACACCAAAGCATAAAAATCTGATTTGTTAATTTTCTGAATCACCAATTTACGGAAGAGTATTAGGGCCACTGAAGAAAAAAAAAAATAGAATTCTGAGAAAAAAGTCAGGATTCTGACTTTAATCTCAGAATTCTGAAAATAAAGTCAGAATTCTGACTTTTTTTAGAAATGAAAAAAAAAATCCTCCCTAAAAATTATTTTTTTGTTTTAGGT
>JAPMNP010578843.1:0-10264 GCA_029874935.1 Atherina boyeri | reverse complement strand
CACACACACACACACACACGCAAACACACACTGAAAACAACAGGGTGCATCGTGCAGGTATGAACAGGGTTTTCAGTAACAGCAAGCACTACTGCAGAACATGATGGGCTTCCTTTAATATCTTATTAAGGCCTGAAACGCCTGGAAAAACATTACTGTAAAACCTGAGAGGGTGATTCTACAGTCATCCAAAAACCTGATGTTTTTCCTGGAAATGCAACAATATTGACAACGTCTACTAAATAATTGAAATCTCAGCCGCTGTAGTAGATAGAAACATAATTTCAAAAGAACTTCAGAGCTTACACCTGTGGTTTTCACTAGAACATGGATTTATTATTATAAACCGTCAAAGTTTCGATAAAACTCCACACAAGGAAAGACAGCAAAACAAATTAAATGATATGTGAATAGCACCGATATCGTAAGCCAAGTTACCGAGGATAGGTCATAAAAATAAAAAAATGAGAAAAAATAAATAAAAAATGAGACGTCCGCTTAACCAGCCTTAAAGGTAGAAATGCGCAACAGCGCTCCCAGCTCTAATGGCGGGAACGCTGTAATGCGCTCCCGGCCTAAATGGGTTAATGGACAAGAGCATGATTTTTATATCTTTTACCTCTGGGGGCAATTACTTTTGCAAGTTAAATTATTTCTAAAATTTCCCTCAAGATATTTGATTGCTGCGGTCAAAGAAATATTCAAATGACTATTTTCATCTGTCAACTTTGCCCTGTATGTTTACAGAGATATTTCAAATGTGACCGATATTGGCAATACAGTCTTGCTTCGGTGTGATAGCTCGTATCATTTCTTCAGAGATCTTGGCAAACAACAGAACACCTAGTGCGGCATAATGTCAAAAAGATCGAGGAGTGTCGTGTTGATCATAACAGGGCACAAGACTGAAGGAAGCAGCTGTTTATGCCATTTATTCCATATGCGTTACAGTGACTTCCTCAGAGCTACCTTTCCGCTAGTAATGAGACCCATCAATCATGCCGTCTGTGTGCCAAGCTGTCAGGGGCTTCATCTAAGCATGTCTTGTAGGAACTTGTAATTCCTTGAACAGTTCCCACTGAGTTTATTCAGATCACATCCCTGTAGCTGAAGGATATTACAACTTCTTTATTTCCTTTTCCAAAAAAAGCATTTCTGACATTGGATAGTTGTTGATTTAAGTAGATTTAAGCAGAGTTTTGTTAAGTGAGGGGCAAGCCTGATCAACACACAGAAATGTTTAGAATGAGAAAAAGGAGCTCATTGTCTGGTTTGTGATTAAAAGCTTTAGTCAAACTTCTCTGTGACGTCATGAAGGTTTTGCTCCACACCTGTTGGTACCCAGTACATTCACATCTATATCCTCGGATTCATTTTTGAATGAAAGGCTCTTAGCCAAACAAACATATTTATTCAGTGGAGTTTTAGGAGTCTTGTGTATACTGTGAATACAGATCTAACACGTTCAGCTGTCTGATGTGTCTTCAGTCTTCCTGGCCGTCGTCTGACCCGTGTCTGTTGGGTTTGACCACCCACGTCAATGATTCTGTTTATGTCCTTTGATGGCCCAGACTTTTTCTATGATTTTAAAACCTTGAGCACACAAGGCTCTTTTTAATCAATGTAGTAATAGAAATGAGATGATAATGTTAACTCCCTTCTGCTAAATGATTAATCTAGTTTTGGCAAAGATATATTTGTCCGATATTGAGTGAGCAATAGATATCACTGGTAATTTTTCAGATGACTGCACAGCTCGTCTTAAAGTGACACACCACCATTTGGGTGGCGAACCCATTTGTGGTTTAGTTTAGCATGAATCATTGAATCGGATTAGACTGTTAGCACCTAATGCTAATGGCTAATGGTCTAATCCGATTCAATCATTCATGCAAAACTAAGGCCACAAATGGGGTTGCCATACTCAGAGAATGGCTGGACGAACAGGGGAAAGGTAAAACTCAAAGGCTGCTTACAGATTCTTCGTTAGTACGCAAACGTGAGAAAACAAAAAAACACATGCACACAAAAGACCGCACGTAGTCAGTTACGCTTGGCCCAATTGCACCCGACTGAGGGCGCCAAAGTCACATATCAGCGTGAATAATGGCTTCCAAAGTTGTTGGTGCTCCTGAATCGCCGACATAAAGGGAAACAAAATTAAAATAGCCGGCAATATATGTGAGACCTTTCAATGTGTCGAAGGATCTTGATGGGGAGTTCTCATCACTAGTTATAAATCTCTTCTTCTGCTGATCTAAGTTTCCACGTACCACATGACTAAATTTTCACTAGCGCCCCTACCGGAAACACTTGAATTGCACTTGGGTCACAATTGGAATTTCTCACTTTATTTCAGTCTGTACAGGCCTTCAAAATGTCTATATTCTGTAAAGCAAATACTGGCAGAGCATTATTAGCTTGTGCTTTTTTAAGTTTGTAAATGATAAAACTACTGATGAGCAGGAGCAGATGAGTTAGACTTCACACTTCCTGGGTGCAGTGGATGCTGCATTGATTTGATCTTAGGGTGCATTCACATCTAATAGTCCACAAGACTTACGTTAGAAGTACGATTGGGGAGTCTATTTACTTTGGAGTTGCAACATTCAGCTGGTCCGAGTTTGCTTTTACACTGCGCTTTCTCTGACGGACTGAAGCTTTTGAATAACGTATTCCTGTCCTCGCCAGAGGTGGTGCTGCATCAAGAATTAGTGATGGGAAACAATGTAAGTACTGAAGGATAAGACAAGATCATCAACAAAGAAGAAAACTCTCACATCTATTGGTTAATGCAGGACAGCTTTTGTGTCCACCACGTTCCTCTTGGATCAGATCAGTCAAATAGAATTACAATCAGAAGGGCTGGTGAGAATGCAGCCTTAAAGACGCATTATGTAACTTTCTGACCATAAAACTCTGCGTTCCGGACTCGTTTGATGGCCCAGTCACATCTATTATGTGCATTTTTGGAGCTGATGCTGCCAAGCAGCATCCCGAGAAATCGCACTATACAACTTTTTCATCTGGTGTGTGTGATGTTGCGGCAGAGCTTTGCTCTACGCACCGCGTCACGCGCTAGCAAACAGATAAAAACACACGGGCTGTTTTGAACATGCACAGTAATGGATTCAGCAAAGAAACACAAGAAGATAGTATCTGAGGAATAAAAGAAAGAGAGTGGGTCAGATCAAGAGATGAGATGATAGTCTTTTACTGGCTGGAGAGAGCTGACAGTACAGATAGGATGCAAGATGGATGCCCAATTAGCTGTTAATTGGGCATCCAATTAGCTGCATGTTGGCTGAAAATTCCAAAAGTTCTGTAGTGCTTACTTAAAGTTGAATAAACATAAAGACTGGGAAGTTAGATGATTCTTCTTTAAGCCAGACTTATAATGTAATCTGTAACGGTTACATTACATGAGATATGTTCAGTCCCAGGTGGAGTGAGTTAATATGCTCTTCATCCATCCATCCATCCATCCATCCATCCATCCATCCATCCTCCTCCTGAAGTGTTCCTATGCAAGACAGTAAACATAATCCCTCCGGCTTGTTCTGGGTCTTCTCCTGTAAAACCTCCAAAGTGAGGGAGGACAGAAAATATATCTGTTTTTTGATATGTCCATTTTAATATTACATAGGTTCCCTTTGTACTGACGAAACAGCCCTGACACATTTTGAGATGAGCATGGTACCTCTGTTGTGTCTTGCATTAGGATGTTGGATGAGCGCTGCTTTCCAGGTATATTTGCTGCCATAGGGAAGGAACAGTATCTATAGTAATGTTAAGGAGTAATGTTAAGATAATGTTCATGGATGTCATGAACGCCAGCACCCAATGTTTCCCAGATAGACTGCAATGTCATTTATTTCTATTGTCGGTTTTTGGTTTTGTTTTTTTTACTTTTTTCAAGTCTCTTTCTCTTTTTTTTTTAAAGTAATCTCATCTGTTTACACGGGTCTAATTACTTTTTGGCAAACTGACAAGCAAAACTCTTTTCTAAACTAATGTGTACCAACCCCAGTTTCCATAGTTGCTATTTTAGGAACAAGGTTTCACCACGTCTTAAAAAATGTGCTATTTATAGTTTTGCACTAGAAATGAAACTAGCATGACAACATCAACACACACAATGAATTACTGACTTCATTATTAAATTGCAATGTAATCCTGAGTCTGTAAGAAAAGAAAGATGGGTTATTTTTCACCCACATTTGTTCCAGACATAGCAAGAAAGCCAGCAGTTCTGTCAGCTAGGTGATTCAGCAGTATGGAAAGTGGGAGTTAACACTTTCCCCTTATAAGCCTTCGGATGGATAAAGGATAAATAAGTGGACTCTCTCCAGTCAGTTAGGCATTGTTGAAAGGCGGGCTTTCATTGGTGCTGTCACCAGACACTGGATAAACTGAACTGCGTGTTCCAAGGCCCAAAGAGGTTGGGATAGTAACTTGGGTTTGTTTTGAATGAGGTAACCACGGAGACTGACGTTTCTAAGCTCTATTGAGAGATATTCTCTTTGCCCCTTGGGGTCTCTAGACTGAAAAGCTGATCTCCCTCATTTGCAAAGCCTATTGAAAATAAAAGTACAAGGTTTTCAATCCTCAACTTTACATACTGGGTAAAGTGTTACAAGGTGTCTTGATTTATAACATATCAGGAAAAAAAAAGAAATGTCCCAGATTTAATAGTTCTGGTATTGGTGGAGGCCACAATATTTGACACTGTGAGAATGTGTGCTTTTTTTCTCCACAATAAAGACATCTTTTGATATAAATTACTTATTGTATTTACTGTAGGCAATAAACAACCTAATTTTACGGTCATGAAAACATGATTATATTGCATTGCCAATAGACTGGCCAAAATATTACACAGTGGAGATTTAAAGGAGATTTTTTGCCCATTTTCCAAAAACTGATTCAATTTCTTGTGGTCTTACTGACAGTGCAACAGCTCCTTTTTCTTCCAGTAATTTACAGTGCTGTCTTAGGTGTTGGTAGTTACTTGAGACAACCAAATATATACTCTCAAGTACAGAAAAATACATCTTATTTCACTTAAAGGTAGGGTCTGGGATTGTCTTTTTTGGCTATTTTTGCAAAATCACTTAAAATCCTTTTCCTAACCCGTTTACAGCCACTAAGTTGGAAGCACTGACGTGGAAATTAAAGAAGTTAATCATCTGTGGAACGGACAGGGCTTGAAAAACTCCAGCAAAATTTTTCCGAGACCACCTAGCTGGCATTGGACAGTAAATTCGTCAATCAAACGGTCGTCCCTCCCCCTCATCCCCCTCATGCATGATTGTTCTTCGTATGGGTGGAGTCAGGGGTAGCGTTGGAGGCAAGAGGGTAGGACCATTTGAGTAAGTGTATTTTCAAAATCTGCCGGCTGTTTTGCGAATCCCAGACCCTACCTTTAATGTATTAAGTATTCCTATTTATTACATGGACAGAAATAATATATGGCAATGGTTTGTTGAAACTTCACTTTTAAAGTAAGAATGCTTATTTATTTTCATTTGTATATAACCATAAACAAAATATATTTGGGATTTAAAGTTGTTGGAAAATAATTAAATTTAAAGTCTTTTTAATAGCCAACAATAAAATGATTCAATCAATATAAAAAATAATTAGATGCAGCGTAGTGCAAGCGTCCTATTTGTTGTTGCTGCAAAGTCAAACATGTTTGGTTTATCAGATATTAGAGCCAACAAATGCTGTTACGTTAAGTAGTACAAAGTTACTGACTCAGTTGTCAAACACTGTAACCAACATTCACTAATCCTTCTAAATCTGCATCATGATCAATACCACAGAAAGTCAAACATCTTATGTTTTACTGTATGTCATAGCGTGTTTGCCCTGATCTTGATTTTGGCTGCAGAGAATAACTTCCTTTTTGTTCTTGTGTGACTCGCATGTAGCAGGGTCGGCTGCTATGTTATTTCAGTCACTGTTGAGACTGTATTGACAATATTTAAGCATGTTCTTTCATCATTCTAAATTTGCAGCAGTGATAATGGTTCACGCACAAGCTTATATACATTATATAAACACATACAGCGATACAAATAGATTCTTAGCTTCTCTCTTCTTTCAGCTCAAGTGATTCATGAGCCGTGGAATGGCGTGACAGGAATGCGTTGATCATTCAGTACTTCACTGCCTGTTTCTCCGACTGCATTTAGTAAATAAACTGCAGAGAGGGAGGGAAAGCGGACAACTGAATGAATAAAAGGACTGGAGGATGAATGAATCTGGGAAGTCTGGTAATGTGACTTGCTGCATTTTGTTGCTAGGTAAACAGTATTTATTAGTGAATTGATTATTTGAGCTTTGCTGCAGGTTTTAGGGTTTACAAAGGGTTGGTTAAAGGTACACACCACCATTTGAGAATATATGCTCATTTTCCACCTCTCCTTGAGTAAAACAATTGAGTTTTACCTTTCCCCTGTTCCTCCAGCCGTTCTCTGAGTTTGGCGACCCCATCTGTGGCTTTCACTTAGCATGAATCATTGAATCGGATTAGATTAGATTTTGAAAATACACAACTCAAATGGTCCTACCGTCTTGCCTCCAACGCTGCCCCTGACTCCACCCATTCGAAGAACATGGATGCGCAATCATGCACGAGGGGGATGAGGGGGAGGGACGACCGTTTGATTGACACATTTACTGTCCAATGCTTCTAGGGGGTCTTGCAAATAATTGGCATGGAGTTTTTCAAGCCCTGTCCGTTCCACAGATGATTTAATTTCCATGTCAGTGCTTCCAACTTAGTGGCTGTAAATGGGTTAGGAATAATAGGATTTTAAGTGATTTTGCAAAAATGGCCAAAAAGAGAATCCCAGACCCTGCCTTTAAGTTGTCTGGTTGTGAAATGATGGTATGGAAACAGATAAGTAAGGACAGTGCTTTAATTCCAAGGTAAAACCATGCAATGCTCAAAAACAGTACAAAACAAAGCTATATCTCATAAAATGTATGAGTTCATGGACTGGCTTGTTTTAAAGAGTTGCAGGGAATAGCTTTTCCTATACTAAATTACCATGACAGTCTTGGAAATGAAAATTCCCAAGATGTCCCTTGGAAAAGTGAAACCAAAGGTGAAACCAAAGTGGCCTCACACCAAATGTGGCTGATTTGGGCTTGATTTATTTTGAGGCCACATGACTTGGACACCTCACAGTCACTGAGCAAACCATGAAGTCATATTTATGCGAAGGTATTTCACAGTCAAATATGAGGCTGTCTGTGTTCTGCCTGTACTTTTTGGACTACAATAATACACAATACATTAACCTGCACATTATTTTAATTAATTTTGTTTAATTTTTTTCTTTTGAATTTTTGTTAAAGGGTCAAGTAAAGATTTGAATTTTCTGCCCATTATTTTTCCCAGATGAGGCTTTAATAGATTTACAGACAATATAAGAATGTATCAGAACAAACAGAAACGATTTCCTTCATCTCAGAGCCATTTGTGTTGTTGACTTTGTCAATCATGGTGTGTTATTCATATAGCTTTCATTCTGCAGCTCAGGTGTCCTTATATTCCTGTAATCATAGCGCTTGGGGTTGAATATGTGTGTTAAAAGAAGGAGTTAGCAAGCAGCTTTCAGCACAAGGCACCTGTTGGGCCCACAGTGTTACAGTCAATGGCCCGCTCTGACACATCCCTTCTGAACCATGGCTCACGGCTCCAAATACTCTTTTAACTGCCTGTGACGCAAATACAGCGGCTGCCAACACTTAATTGAAGCTTTTAGTAATTTTACCTGTGTGTGTGTCTTTTGATTTTTACCTATAACTTTAATGCAGCTATATTTCTACCCCTGCCTCTCAAGTGTTCGTGTTAGGTGTCAGCATATTCTTACAGTGGTTGAAAAGGCACCATAAAACATGTAACGTGAGTGTTGCTGTTTCGTGCCTCACCCTGTTAAACAAGTCCCCCTGTGTTCCTGGAAACCCTTCAGGTGTCTGACGTCAGCAGCTAAAATTTATAAACAATTAAGTGACCCACTTATATAAACATACTTGGTGCCATTTATGTGTAAACAAGTTGTGAAGACGGATCCTTTTTAATCAGCACCTTGACAGAATGTGGCTCGTAAAAATGTTCTTTATGACAAGATTGCTTTTGACTTTGATTGCTCTTAAAACTGCTCTGCTAAGGTGTGTTCATTCCACCTCTAAACAAGACCGGGTTTTACTGTAGAAAGCACAAAACAGCTGTTGTAATTCATTATAAATCCACAGCATTTAGGCTGCTTATTGATGCAGATCTCTCTGATGCAGATTATTAATATTAAGCACTGCTTTCTGATCCACAACTGTCATTTTTAACGGAAGAATTTGTACGTTTCAAGGCGATTTTTTTGGCAGTTCTTCCCAGCACCAGGTGGCAGTAATGAGCTTCTGTGACACGTAGCGTACTTTCTTTTTTTTTTTTTTACAAGAAGTTGATTCTGGCAGTGATATTGATCGCATTGAAGCGGCTTCACCCACGTTTTCTATGAAATGAACTGGCAAAGGTTGGTTAGTCTAAACGTCTCCGAGAGCTCAGCTCTGACTCTTCCAGGCCAGGAGAATAATTTGAAAAGCTGCCCAGAGTGCAGATGAATTGGCTTATACTCACTCTGCTGGTGGAAAAGGTCATTCAGGTTTTCCGCACCATAAGGATCGATAACTCTGTCATTTAATAAAGTAACATATGGAATGATGACAGGCGACATGTTTTTTTAACTCTCTATTTATGGTCTTAGTTATTTTTTTACATAAATTTATATTGACAATCTTACATATTCTGCCTTTTAAGTGTACATGTTAACAGCAAACTGTGGCCACACCTTTACTTTTAACATTTCTATATGTTTATAGATATATGACTGCACTGACAGACTCGGATGAAGAGGAGCAAAGCAATGCAGAACAGAGTGATGAAGAGCAACCTCCAGACAAATTATCTGTCCTCCTTGAGAGAATTGACCGTTTACATCAGGGCTGTGAGTCTGATAAAAGAGAAAGTCTTGACATCCTTCTTGAACAACGAGAAGAGGTGCGTATGCATTCAGTTCATGGATGTTTGTTTCCCTGCAGCTCAATACGTGTTTATATGTCATAACACTTTCCTGTGTTTTTCCAGTTTGGACAGCACTCAGAATTTCTTTGGCGGCTAACTCGAGCTTACTGTGACATTCATGACATCAGCTCAACTCTAGAGGAGAAGAAGACCCATGCAGAAACCGGTAATATAAAAAATATTTTTTAAAGCCACATTGGCTAAGAACTTTACTATATAAAACATAACTGATGCACCGACCGCATAGCAAAGGTCATGGAAAACGCAAACTCGTGCTAGTTAAGTTCGCTGTAATTCCTTCAGTCAGTTGGCTCGATTTGTTGTTTTCCTACAATAAATTGGCAAGAATTCAAGTTTTTGAATGACAAGCTTTGAACAAACTCATATACTGTCAGGTGTTTTAGTTTACGATGGGCCCAGGTAAGGAAAACGCAGGTTTCATTTTCAAGCCTTGTTGGTCTATTCATACTTCATACTAGCTTAACTGTAATACATACTTCCATTTACATTAACCTGACTAGAATAGCATATATGTGATGCTAAATAGACCCCACAACTTCCTTGTCTGCTAACTGTTCAATCTATCTTAAAGCACATTTAAAGATTCAATTAAAAAACCTGAACTGCAGTAACAATTTTGACTCAGTCCAATTGTGCCATCAAGAACCAGGTCCTCAACTAAATTAACACCACGTTACAAAACTGAACTGCATGCCTCACATTAGTACTGGGTGGTAAACCGGTTCATATCGAATGCCGGTGTTATTTTCTTTTATGATGTGAATTTTTCATAAACCCCAAAACCGGTGTGCAGCGTAAAAGACTTTGGGAGGGGGCTGTTTTCCAGTTGCACCACACAGTTGAGACTGTGCTCATTTCTCATTATGAAATGATTAGTTATTTTACTGTCATTCTTAATCATTCATTATTAATCAAACGGAAGAACTTGTACCGAAAAGAGGAGCCGTGTCTGTTGTGTGGAAGTTATTGCTTTCTCATTCCTTCTCTTTATTAACTAGTTTGGCTTTCGCCAGCCTGATCTGACAGTGGCTTCTTTTCCGCCGTCAGATCAATCTTGAACTTTGAACTATTTGTTAATACTAATGTGGACATTAATGTTTTTCTACAATATTCCCTCCTCATGACAGTAAAATATGTCATTCCAAGCTA
>JAPMNP010578818.1:0-14486 GCA_029874935.1 Atherina boyeri | reverse complement strand
TTCATCGTAATTTTTTTTTTTTTGGTTTGCTTTTAAATCCTTAAAGGATCTTGCCCTGATTTGCCTTTCTAAAATACTTCATCCGTACTTTAGCCGTTCAAGTGCTGCTTGTTGTACCGTAATTTACACAGAAGCTTAGACGGGACTGACCCTTTTCCATTGCTGCTCCTAAAATGTGAAATGATCTGCCTTTGAACATCAGACAGGCCTCTTTGTTGTCCACTTTTAAAACTCATCTTAAAACCCCCTTTCACTCTTTTCCTTTGACCCAGTATGAGGAATTAATTTAATTGTTTTTTATTTTTTTATTTTTTTTATTTATTTTGGGACCTGTCTTCATTTTTGTTTTAGTTGTATTCAATTGTTCTTTCTATTTTCATATCATGTTTTTTTTTATTCGTATTTATCCCTGATGGTCAGTGATTTTTTCAACTGTGGATGTGGGAAAGTGCTTCCTCACAAATAATGCACTGTGGTATGGTAGTTTTCCTTTGAAGCCCAATCTAAGTGCCTTTTTCAGGTGGTCGGGGTGGGGTTGTTATTGTGTTTTTTTTTTTTTTTTTATTGAAATTCTTTCTTTTCATTGAATCCTTGTGGAGAACAAGTTGGAACCTATCAAAGTCAGTATGATTTACCCATGCAGACAAACAGCTTTTGTTCTCAGATGAATATACAATTCTAAAAGTTTCATCAACTTGGGAGAAAATAAGTCTTTGAGGAAGTGTATGCTTAAGGCCCCAGATAACATCTGAGGAAAGCATAATCATCATTTACCCAGACATGTGGGTTGTTTAAAGCATCACACTGATGTGTTATCGTGATTGAAATCCGGCCCTAGCAGCCCTTTCACAGATTATGCATCCATGTCACAGTTTCTGTCTGAATACACAGAAAACATTTTCTTGGTAAGATTTTGTGATTCATATAAAAAAATTTAAATGAATCAGCAAAACATTGTGTTTGTGTAATAGGGGGTAGTCTTGTATTTCAGAGTTCCATTACCTTATTAACAGCATTTTAACCTATTCCAAAAAAGTGTAACAATGCAACATCGGTAAGGGTTGCTTTAAGTGATTGACAACAAAACGTAATTGATTATTCCTATTTGTGCCTATAGTGACAGTTTAACTAAATACCTCCAATATTTGCAAATAGTTAGAAAGATACGCAGATGAAAATAACAATAAACCAGATTGAAGAAATATATTTTCTCAAAGTAATTTATTCAGCGATTGTGGCGTTCTGTTTGTACCAGTCAGGTATACGACTTTGTTGTACTTTAGTGAAAATACCTGAATTTAGGTCATTGTGTCACACAGAGCCTTCAGCTTCTGTTATTGCAAAGCAAATGTTATGGGAGCTGCCGCAGCAACCCAAATTTCTGAGTAACTTTGATCTGTCTTTTAAAAAAAGTTCATTTTTAAGTGCAGAGTAGAAAAATTGGACTTTGGTTAGTGTTTGGCAGGTTTAACTAGTTAACCAACTGATGTCAGAAGAGCAATTCAGATGACAACCTCAGATAAAGACTGTGTGCTGTGCCAGTTTAAGTTATGACTACAGATGAAGAAATTTCAATCTTTTTCCCTTGACAGCCCTCTGTTTTCGTGATGAGGCTTCTGCATTGTCACACCACCAATTCGTCACCATGGCTTTATTCAAATCAGTTGGTTCCCATTGATATCCTTTAGCAACAGTCTTTGTAAACATTAGTCTATAAAGATGATTACTTTAAAGCATAGCCAGGCATTTTCTCCTGGGTACCTTCAAGGCACGCAATGAAATCCAAAAAGTTCTATTTAAATACCAAATCTATGGGTTTCAAATAGAGCCCGACCAATATGGATTTTTTTTTGAGGCTGATACTGATTACGATATTTGGCTGAAAAAATGCAGATAAGCAATATATCTGCGGGTTTAATTCAAATACAAAATTAACCTTTTCTTCCCTGGGTATTGTTGACCCATTCAACTCGGATTGCTAAAGTTTCACAACTTAAATGTTTGCACAATAGATGCACTGTGGTTTTTACTTTCTATTGCTTACACTGTAAAAATGAAGATGTTTCGGTAACCCAAACAAATATGAAAGGAAAGAGATATTTGAAATTTAAATTTTTCAATACAATTAAAAAAAAATGTTTTAGTCTCAAATGAAATGTAATTTTGGTTCCTGATCAAGTCATATTTTTATTTTTTTATTTTTTAGAAAGCTCATTCACATGCAAAACTGGAAATCAGTTGCCATTCCTTATATCTGTTGAGTAAGCAGTTGAATTCAACAGTGACAGTAGGTCTGATGGTGGATAAGGGTTGCTCTTGATCTTTTTACCCTTTCATCTTTTCTTCATGGTGCACAATTCTCTATATATGGTCTTGTCAGGAAACCCTGCATGTTGTATTATCACTAGTGTTTTCAAACCACATTTGTTTCTCATTAGCTAGCTAGATTTTAGTCAAAGTACTTCTTGGTATGCAGGAAAAGCAGCATCCAATTTGCTGTCCACAAATCACATAGATCAACACGTCTTGTCATGTACCAATATTAAAGTGATTTTATGAAGAGAAAAACAGGATTTCATTTTGTCTTTAAAGCCACATATACAGCAACAAACCAGTTTGACCTATATAAAACGTATAGATGGCAATCTATTTATGTCAGCTTGAACTTGTTTGCCTTGTTGCATCTATGCCTCATATGTAATCCTCATTTTAACCTTCAGTTTCAATATACTCTCTTTGGCCTCATTTGATAGTAGTTTCTTTTTCAAAATATTGAATTGATAATATCTTTAAAAAGTAGCGTTTAGTAAAGGTGTTTTGTGTAAAGATGAAAATAGCATCTTGTCCAATATTGGACTTGAACCTTTGTTTTCTTTCTCTTTTTCTCAGAACCATCATGAAGTTCCACAGCATGAAGATGGATGAGATTAATAAGATTATCAGAGACCTGTGGCGCAGCACCTACAGGGGTCAAGGTGCATCTCACTTTAGAAAAAAAAAAAAGTTTTTGTATTTTGCAAAATTTGTACATAGTTCTCTCATCATTCGTCCCTTGCTTAGCCTTTTTTATTTCTTGTCCATGGTCTCTGCTACAGATATTGAGTATGTGGAAATCAGGTCTGATGTTGATGAAAATTCATCTGCTGGGGTGAGGCGGCGGGTTTACAACTACAGAGTGGTAATGGTGAAAGGAGACACAGCTTTGGACATGAGAGGACGCTGCAGTGCTGGTCAAAAGGTGGGAGAAGAAAAAGTACAAATGTATAGAAGCTGGCACTGTGTAAAAGATTTTTCTGTGCACTGGAGAGCAGATGTCTAAAGTTAATGTGAATGATATGTTTGATGTATATTTCTCTTTGTTTTGTTTTTTCTCCAACTGTGGCCATTTATGTCTAGGTGTTGGCATCCTTGATCATCCGCCTTGCTCTGGCAGAGACATTTTGTCTGAACTGTGGTATCCTGGCCCTGGATGAACCCACCACCAACCTGGACAGAGAAAACATCGAGTCACTTGCACACGCCCTTGTGGAGTCAGTACATTGTTTTACTCCAAAATTGTTTTGCCCCAATGCTTTCATTTTAATTATGTTGTTAGGCTGCTTCAATGTGAACTTGATTCTGTAGGTTGTGGAGAAAAGATTTCTCACAAACCAAAAATTTGAATATAAGTGCTCTTTTTTTATGTATTTAAAGAAAAAAGAAGATACCACAGTATTTGAAACTTTTCAGACTTACAGACCTGAGGTGTTCCCTCCCTACTATTGAGATCCACAAATTGTACCCTGTTAACTACTTCTAGACACTTTTCGACAAAGGGAAATCTGTCTTTTTTCTGTTCGAAATCTTTCCTTATGAAGTCTGTAGCTGCCCTTAAATCCATCCTCTTATCTATTCACAATGTGAAAGCGCTTTGTCATGTCTATTACATTCATCATACATTTTGTTATTCTGTTCTTATGAACACCCTTCTGAGCCAACTTGCCTAGTCACTTCTTCTAAAGCAGCAGCAGTAGCATTGTTCAGAAACATTCTATTCAAAATTATTTATGATGATTGTTGTTTTAGCAATTACTACGAAGTACCACAAATCACCTCAAGACCTTAATATTAGTGCAAGTTTTTCATTCATGGTATTCATTTTAATGTCTCACCATCATAGTGAGGGTGTATATGCCATATTGGCGTATTCCTCAGAAGCATTTATCACATCATGCAAATCCTGTTTAACTGGGGATTTTGATGCCTGTGTCATCTTACCTTCAAGTAGCTTGCCTATTACAATTTTAATTAAGACAGACACCTATTTTCACTTTGCCCGAGCAAGGACGCTCCTGTACGAACAACCCGTAAAACCAGGGGTGGGGAACATTTTCTCTTTCAGGGGCCATGTATGTTCTTACATAAATATAAAAGCGATAAAAGCAGATTCAAAAGAAAATAGCTTGCACAAAAGACAAACGAAACAAAAACTGAAGGAAAATGGCAAAAATGAGGAAAATCGAAGAAGATCTGGAAGAGATCAAACGGTCAATGAACTTGTTGTCAACGGACGTCGAGAGGGTAGTCAAGCAACAGGAAGTATTAATAAGCTCGGTGGACCAAATCAAAGAATTAAAGAACTTGGTTAAAGAAAAAGATAAGATCATCCAGTTCTTAGAACTGGACAACTTCGAACAGCAGACACGAATGGAGGACTTGATCATTACTGGACTGAAAACCAAACATAGGAGCTACGCGAGAGCAACAGAGACTGGTGGTGGGGCGAACTCTGGAGGAGACGAGCCCCCGATGGAAGAACCACAAACACTAGAGAAGCAAGTCGTGGAGTTTTTTATTAACAAAAATCTACCCATTCACAGCAACAACATCGCTGTGTGTTATACCCTTCCCAGAAAGATCATCGGTTCAGTACCTGCAATAGTATTGAAATGTATTAATCGAAAATACAAAATTGAACTACTGACTAATATTGTTTAGGGCAAAATATAATCTGCTTCCTATTAAATCTCAAAGACCATTTGTATTGAGTGCAGAAAGTGAAGATAGAAGAAAGTTTCATTTTAAGCATCAGTTTGCTCGGACCACACAAAGGCAAATGTGTCCTTCAGTGATAGGTGTAAGAATATGGAATTCTCTCCATGATAACCTTAAGGGTTGTACAAATATTTATCAATTTAAAACAATGAGAATGATTTAAATATGAAAAAGACCAAATTAACAGGAGTCGAGTATAGAAATAATTATCCTTTTAATTTTTCTTCTATTTTTTAGGTATTATTTATTTTGATTGTTTTGTTTGTCTCATTTTGTTTTTACTTTGTGTAGAATGGCGCCAGAGTGTAATTGTTGGTTGTCAGCGCCCACTTGGACCATAAATATTTCGTTTTTTGGATAGGGGGCAGGTGTAAATAAGAATTCATTCTTCTTCCTGCTCCTTTTCATGCATGGTTGTAGTGTTGAATTAAAGAAAGGAAGATCATTGTATAGGAAATTACTATCGTACACTACCATGTGTGAAACAAAATAGAATAAAATTAAATTAAATGAAATATGGTCCCCTGATGGCCTTGAAACCATCTGTTAAATATTACAGATGAAGATATACACTCTCTTCATAAATATGAATAGTTGCATTGCTCTGCATATTCTTATAACATGTATTACACTGTGAACCATATGAGTTCTGAATTTATTTCCTTACACTTCTCTCCAGGATAATCAAGAGTCGCTCTCGTCAGCGTAACTTCCAGCTGCTCATCATCACGCACGATGAAGACTTTGTGGAGCTACTGGGTCGGTCCAGTTACATCGAACACTTCTACCGTATCCGGAAGAATCAGGACCAGAATTCCGAAATCACAAAGTGCAGCATCTCCTCCCTCTCATCATATCTCCACTGAATTAACAAGTGACCCTATACACTCCTTTAGAAATGCCCAGTTCTGCTTTATGTTTTGATCAGGTTGGACAGTTTCAGTCCCGTTAACTCTTCAGAAATTAAACTCAATTAGATGTTTAATCTGCCCCATTTAAGACCTTGGTAGATATTGATGCCACATTGCACTATGCAGGGTTTTTTCATGTTTGATTGTGTTTCTTTTCTTTATCGTTGCGATCACTTCAACAGATGATTTCTCTATTTTCTTCAGTCCTGCTTGAGAGAAATTAGAGGAAAGAAAGAACACTTTTTTTTTTTCCTTTTGGATATCACTATTCATTTACTTTAACATTAATAACTGTACTCTGCTTTTTTTTTCTTTTTAAAAGAGTTGTTAAAGTGCATGAGAGACCAAACTGACACCAGAAGATAGGATTTATGTATATCCAATGCGTAGCTTAAACCTGATGTGATTGAATTGGTTGTATAGTTCTGTATACCTACATGAAACATCTTAACATTTTCTGACAACTTGACAACTACATTTCTGTTATTAAAACTCTTCTGAAACACAGAAGCTGTTTTCTTATCTGGAATCTTTGCTAGTCACAAATGTTTTTTTTTTCCTTTGTTTTCCTTTTAAAATCATTACAGCAACCAACCCAACTATTTCAGAGGAAACTTGTAGATTTTTTTGCTCATCAACCACAATACTCTCACATAGATTACGACAGCATTTGGTTTTTGTGATGGGGGGAGAAACGCGGCGGAGGCGTGGGCAAAGCTAGTATAAATTCAGCGCCCTAAATCAATTCTTCAAAGCAAACTGCAGGCTGACAATTTAGCTACCAAGCATTTCAGAGGCTTCTTGAAAACGAATCACTGAACAGTCGACAAGTATGGAGATGTTAATGCTTCTTCTGGTCTCTGCTGTGGCTCAGCTGGTCAGCCCAGTTGCGGCCGCTTCTATTAAAAATCAACCCCTCAATAATGTCATTGATGAGGTTTTGAAATACAACACCAGCCTCTTTCAGGTAAGAACTCATCTGATTAGTACTACTGCTGGTTAAAATGCAATTTTTGCAACAGCTTACTGATGAATTGCGATAATAAAACTTGTCATGTTAAAAGTTTAAGTTTAAGTTATCTGATGTATTTACTCTGTGTCCCAGGAGTACTTTTTGGAGGATGTGACAGAGCTGGCAGACGCTGGATGCAATGTGAGTAGAGTTGTCTTGATAATGGTATATGGAAGATCTATATTTTCACATGGAAATTTTTTTTGTATGCAATCACGTTATTATTAATCTTGCTCATCTTTCCTATAGGATGCTTTCTTTTGCAAAGTCCGACAGATCTTGATTGATCACCACCAGAACAAAAGCCAACATGGAGACAAAAAGGTTATGCGAACCCTCGAGGTGTACATCAATAGCACAAATGTAAGAATTTCTTTTGATAAATTTGCCAAATAGAAGTGAGATTTATATCAGTACAAAGTCATTTTAATGTCACTTAGTCATGCTATCACTCTGTGCCTTTAGAGAGTTAAAACGTAAGAAAAATGCAAAGTAGTGCAACAAATTCAGCATTGCCAATGAATGTTTATGTATTAAACTTGATGTGTTGTGTTTCAGATAAACTGTGACGAGGCATTGAAGGATGTGAAAAAATCAGACAAAAGCAAGCCTCTTCCAATTTTGCTGGAAAATCTTACTAAATGTTGCAGGCTGACCAACTTCAATGGACGAAGAACAACCTCTAAACCCTCCTAAGACTAGTGACCAGTCATTATTTGGACATCATTATTAAGGTGTTTTCCTTTATTCATGATTTGCTGCAAGCCAGTCAGCAGAAATTAGCATTTTCTAAAAGTTCAGAGGGCAGTATGATTTAAGATGGGATAATCAATGCTGTAGTCTGTATTATTGTTGTATTTGTAGGATTTTTTTACTGGTTTTTTTTTATATACAGCCAATTGTTTTTATTGTGTAGCAAATCATTTCAAGAGATTGCATTTATTTAGTTTCATCTGTTCAGTTTCATGTCTAAAAATCAGAATTGCAGTTGCTGTAGCAGCTTCTCTTTGAAGCCACATATGCCTACCTATTTATCTGTTTTATTTAACATAAGTTAATAGTGTTTCATCAGTTTTTTTGAATTAAATATTTATTGTAATTTTCTGTCACAGAAATGAAATGATTATTGCAAAAAAATAAATCTTACTGTCCATGAATGGAGCTTGTGTGGGAACGTTTTCTTCTCTATGGCCTGTTTTGCAGCATTAACAGGCAGTTGTCGTTAACATGGTCATTTCTATCTGTTAGTGATTTTTTATGAGGCTGTGGTTTGAAAAAATCCATTACTTATTCAATATATTTTTCATTTCTGTGATATGCCTTAAATCTAAGAAGTCATTTGAAACCACAAATTATAAATTATTTTGAAATAATAACTCATCCTCTGATAGTGGCTTTATGTGTGTACAGAGAGAATTTACTCTTATTTTAGGGCCTGTTATTGTCGCTGAAGTTGGGGGAAAATAATAAAAATTCTTAAAATTGAAATTTTTATTAAAGAAAACATGCATCATCTGCAATAGACTGGCATCCTGTCAAGGTTCCAGCTTCCTCATGACCCTCAATTAGAATAACTGAGTACAGAAAAGGATGGATGGATGGAACATGCATCAAAGCAGAATATTTGGTAACATTAAAAAACAAAAAAACTGTAGTATTCAATAATAGACTAAATAAACAGAAAATACAAAAAGAAAACGGATGACTTAGTTTACTAAATGCTGACTCTCCTCTAATTGTGCTGCTGGACTACTTATGAGCAATTAAATATTTTCACCTCTATGCACAGTCCATCCATCCATCTATTCTTTTTGCAAACCCAGTCCAATTTTGGCTCAAAGCAACCCCTTCTGGCTTCCTTATGGGGAAAGTTGAGGTACATCCTGTAAAGGTCACAGGTCCATCACAGAGACAACACAGAGCGTAATAAGAAAAACAACTTCAGGGACACAAGCCCATTACTATTTGGGTGTGTTGAGTGACTTTTTGATGTAACATGCACATTTGTGGTCAATGGCGGAAGCTTGGAATATCTAAAGAAAACGTATGTGTGACAGTTGACGGTTCTGTCACTATGCCACCAAGTGATCATGTGCTCTGGTTATTTGGCCACGGGAATGTCCCTTTGGTTGACGGGTCAACACGCATGGCTCTTACCCAGGAGGCTGGGGATTGGGCTTTTAAACCCTGCCAGGGCTCTCTCTTCATCCTAGGGTGACCATCCAGATTCCACACAGAAAGGCCCCAAACAGAATTCTAACCAGGAAACTTGCCACTGCTTGGTGGTAGTGTCCATCACCTCAAAACACAGTGTGGCGCTAATAAAAGAATAAAAAGATCATTAGAAAATGAAATTGCAGTGAAGATAGTCATGTTCTGCCATTTAATGCATGCATTTCATAGCATTAGCTTGACATTTTAAATGGAAATTTGTATCATAAATTCATCTTTTTTCATTGCTTTTTTTTGTTCTTTTTTGGTGAAATGTATTATTGATCTGAAATATAATATTGGAGCCTTTAAACTACCACACATACTGTATGCACCTTTTTTGGGCATCATAATCCACAAATTTCTTGATGCATGAGTTTAGACTTGAGTGTTAACTCAACCATATATGGGATCAGAAACATGCCATATGTATCACCGTTATCAATCGTGCTTTCAAACTGCAGGACTTTTTTTTCTTTTGGTGGCTAGATCATAGACAAAATTTTCTCAGTATTCAGGAAAGCACCGTTTAGCTTCACTGACATGTTTCTTATCTATGTGTGTCTTGAAACAGTATAAGATTACCACAATGTTAAAATGTGCCGACTTGCTGTAGTTCAGGAACAGGTTGGCAACAGAGTAGGTCTATTAAATATGCAAAACCCACAGTTTTGCAGGGGTACCGGCTTTGAATTGCAGTAATTCCCTCTTGCTTTTATTTAATAGTCTACAGTTGTAGAAAGTGCCACATTTTTTTATCCACAAAAGCAGGCTTGTATGTCAATAAATTGACTTATTTTTTAATTCTCTGCAAACTCTTCATTTAAGGCAGTCAAGCTTAGATGAAGAGCCTGTTGTTTAATCTTTACGGTTTTATCCACTCAAAACGCTGTTACCATATAAACGAGAGGCCATAACGCAACAAAACCTCTCCATTTTATAGTTTCAACGTTGTGGTGTAAATAGGGCCTGAGTGAGTTTGTGTGTTCCATTACTATAGGAAGCTCGAGTAAAAGGGTCCCAATCAGTACTTACTGAGAATTTCCTAATAGTTATAAACACTGGGTTACAACCAGGGTTTGAATTACGTGAGGGAGCTAAGGGGCGCTGTGCGGCCCGAAAAAGCAGAGGAGCTCCCCAAAAGATCTTCAGCTCATACTATAAAGGGGAGTCCAGAAAATAGTCCACTTTCAGGTTAAATAAAATGTTTCCATAAAGTTCCTGATTTTTACAATGACCACTTATTTGCTGCTTTTTGTGGTTAACAGAATTTTCTGTTCCTGTATGAGATTTTTCTTGATTGTATCAGCTGTAGACCATTGTAGTCTAATGTTTTTGGGAGTAATTTTGTTTTTGACCGCACTACTGGGTAGCAATAGACTATATATGTATGCACTTGACTTTCCAAGTCATAGTGTGCAGTGTTGGCGATAACAGCGTTTAAAATAACAGCGTTCTATAACGCTGTTATTTTTACAGGAACGGGCTAATCTAACTAATTACTTTTTCTGTTGTTACAACGCAGTTTCTGTTATTGTATATTGAATGCGATGCGTAACAATAATGAATTGATTCATTGACTATCTGCGTAATCTGAAAGCTTCTGAGTTTTTAATATGTGAAGCCCCACAAAGAGATACGCGATTATGATTATGATTGGCGAAGGCAGTCATGTGTTTCATGGTAGCCAATCGGAGCCAGTGTTTTTACGCACAAGGCAGGACATGCACACTTAAACACCAAACAGATTCAATGAAGCGATGAGTCCAGAGCAATACGATTAAAATTTGCCTTTTTTAAGGTGAAGATATAAGCCCTGCTTCAAATATATTAAGGTCAAATGCAAGAACTTTCATGTTAAGTGTACATTACGTCCAAGAGCAGAGGTGGACATCCCTTGTCCAGAGGGTAAAAATCCTGCCAGACAGTTCTTACCAATCACCAAACCAGCTGATTCAGCACCATTCCTCTGCTGGTAGATGAGCTCCTTAGGGAAAACACCTGTTCTAAATGTAGAGGCAGATCCAAAAACATGGCAGGATTTTTACTTTCTGGCACCTGTTGAGTTAACCTCTGTCCAGGAGCGAAAACTTTGTAAAAGTAGTAGATCTGTCTATTGTACTCATTTCAACTGACTTGTGAAAACTAATCAGAAAAATCCAAATTCTTTGACACATAGACACATAGCAACCTTTTTTTTTTTTTTTTACAGTAACACAAATAGTTACTTTCCCTGGTAACTAGTTACTTTTATTATAGAATAATTCAGTTACTAACTCAGTTACTGTTTGTAACAAGTAGTGAGTAACTATAATTAATTAAAATCCATGTGTAATTTGTGCCCTTCATAAAGTGCAATGTGATTTCAAATGGGCCAGACCAGTTAAATGAAAGCATAATAATCTATAGATATTGAAAACGTCATAGTTTTCCCTTTTTTGGAAGTGTAAAGAAGTGCAAGTACATTATCAAGATGTTCACATTTAATGAAGTGTCATTTTAGAGAACCTTTTACTGTACACTTTGTAAGAATTACTGACATCTAGTGGTAAAGATATGCATAGAAATTACATCAAATGCCAAGCTCAGTAGTGAATGTGAGTGAACGGGGTCGTCAGGGGCAGAAATTATTTCCAACATAAACATGTTTTCATCGTCAAGCGGTGGCCTCAGGTGCGGCATGATTGCACTTAGGTAACTAATTCCAGTTGTGAACATGTGTACTGTCTTCTTCTGTTGGCCTTTTAAGGTTTTACCCCAAGCAATGCTCTAGCTCCTATCAGACAAAGCCGGTGTGCGGTCTGCGCATGCTCAGTAGCACCAGCTTGCCTTTTTCGACGCCTTGCTCTATTCGACAGAACACCTGTTCAGCAGTTTTAAAGCCAAGAGGATTCTATCGTCACACAGAATTAAGTCCATTCAGAAATACTGTAGTAAAAATGGTGCCACAAAATGGCAGCTGCATGTGGGCCATCAGCAAGTACATTTACGTAAATGGGTCTTTGTAAGAGAAAAACAACATGACAGTTATTTTAGTTATGTGATTAAATACCAATAGAAACACAGATTTAACAGTAGGCCTATTTAAAATTTTACGTCATTGACCTTGATTTTGTTGAATGCTGCAGCTTAAAAAAGCCTGAATTTTCTTGAGAATCATAAGTGCAGTTTCAAGTATATTTTATCCCAGTTTATCATTCAATGTGCATTGCAAGTTACAGATCACAATAGAGCTACAAAATCACTTTCCATTTTATCACAGGTATCTGGAAATGAAACAGTATTTAACATTGTGATTATAACTTTTTAAGAGCTAGATTTCATTCTATATATTTTTACTTCTGTGTAATAATCCTGACCACCTGGACTGACTCACAATCAAACGAACTGAAGTGAGATCTGTTTAGTAAGACAAATATAGAAGCTTTTTTAAATGTTTTATATTTAAACACAAAAATGCAACCTCATGTGGACAAATGAAGGTGGTTTTCTCACAGGGACTATTTAGTGAACTGAGTTTTGAGTCCGAACACGGCGTGACTGGACCAGTGTGAACACGCCACTCACATTCGTAGTCGACATAATTCGCCCGCTTTTGGACCAGCTAGAGGGTGGTTTCGTAGCAGCTTGCATCGACCTGAAAAGTGGGATGCGTGAACACGCAACAACTTTAGCTCGTCCTAAATTCCAGATATGCCGCCCTTTTTAACTATACAGGTACCCGTAAGCAGCTGTGCTATTGGGATATCCACCCATGTCTATAGCATTTATAACAGAACCAGAGTGCGGTACAGATTAGCCTACATACACACAAAAAAAACAACAACATTAAAGCCGCTATGATGGGAAAATATAATGACTCATTTTGTTCTGTGGTGATGTGAATATAGTCAATGAAGTGCAAAATATTAAGTGGGCTATCTGTTGAAAATCAGTGACATGTTGGCCTCCAGCCTGTTTTTCGTTCAGTTTTATTATATATTTGGTTGATTGATTATTTGTGCGAGAGGGTCAGATTATATAAGATTATTTTTCTTCTTTCCGCTTCTTTTCATTCAAGTGTTTGAGATTTGTGTTTAATGATTGTTTTGTTTGGTGAAAGAATTAAGTTAGATGAACAGCAAAGTAGCAGAAAAGAAACACTCAAAAACCACAAAAGAAAAACCCAAAAGATTATATCCTAAATGATGATGAGTAAGGAGCGGTATATAATGACAGTTTGTACAATGCTTATATCTGAGATAAGTATCAGATGGTGGCTGGATGGAGAAAAGGGACTGTTGGGGACCCATTGACTGTATAATATCTGTCTGTCTCTAAATTCCAACAGCTCAGAAATACTCATAAATACTGGGTTTTTCCAAGTTTGTTGTCAACTTTGTAAATGAAAAAAACTCAAATGTCAAGTGAAATTCAGAAGTCAGACCTCTGTCACAAACTTTTATGCTAGATGTGATGCTTCTCATGATTATTAGTCATATCTGGTACTAGCTGTAATCTTTGTACTTCCCAGGCAAAGCTGTATTTCTCTTAAAGTTTGTTTCAGTTGGACCCACACCTATGTTGCACACCAGTGGCCTCAGTATAAGTAGCATTCTTTCTCATTGAAAATGACAAACACTGTTCCTTTAGTTGCTGTAAAAGTAGAAGCCCACAGAATATAACTAAGGACCTCTTTAAAGTCAACAGCAGTTCCTGCCTCCTTCATACCAAGTTGTGTTTGTCAAATCATAATTTTTACATTTTAAATGAAAATTCAGATCTGAAATCCAGCTGGGCTGACCAGCTGTGTGTGCTAACTTTTCTAAAAGCAAATAATCCATTTATTCGCTTTATTACCAAACATAATGGACATGATGTTAATTTATGACTTTCTGAACTCCTCACAATGTAACGCTGAATTTTGAATTTCACATGCTAATTCAAATTAATATGTATGTTTATAAGTATGGTTGTACGTCAGTTTTAACAACCTTAAAATACACCAATCAACCCTGTAATCCTTCCCATATATGTTGTGTGTGTTGTTTCTTTGTTTCAGTCATTATCAAATCAAACTACCACGGGGGGTACCCCCGCAGCCATGGCAGACACAACCCTCGTTACAGAGGGCTCTCACTGAGGAATACAAGAAAAAACTTAAAGGTGCCATATGTCAGAATTATGTATCATCTTTATTTTAAGTTTATTAAATGGTGCTGATATGTTGCAAGACATTAAAAAATTATGCTCATTTCAAATGCTTATATCACTGACAACCGTAATTTAGCCAGGATATTATCATTTCAAAAACGGATTTGCAGCCCCCAAATGATGTT